>CAMZMU010000052.1:15944270-16207171 GCA_947311845.1 Poa pratensis
CCTCGTGTTATGTACAATCTTGCGTCGCTGTCAGGCCATTACGACTTTGATCATGTTACCACCGTTTATTCGTCGGATTACCCAATTGAATCAGAGTTGGCTCCCGGCAGTTGTCTCCACACTTTTCTGGTCCCAGGCGACATAGCCAGCTATCTTGATTCATACTCCCAGTTTTGTCAAGTTCATAAGTCTTACAAAGGGTACCAGCTTTAGCACAGACTAAACAGAACACGACTGAAGTATTGTGGTTGACTGTTATGGAAATGGTATAGCTAAACAATGATGGCATCGAATTGATTATACAGATTGTGCAAGCATCAAAAACCAACTCGACTCGCAGAGATGTGACAATTTGGCATTGATGTTTATACAAGTACATATACAGGCAACAATATCGCTCGGACTCTATATTTCAACTCATGCATGGACTGCATGTCCA
Organism: Poa pratensis; assembly: GCA_947311845.1. Classification (NCBI taxonomy): domain Eukaryota; kingdom Viridiplantae; phylum Streptophyta; class Magnoliopsida; order Poales; family Poaceae; genus Poa; species Poa pratensis. The sequence goes on from CAMZMU010000052.1 coordinate 15,944,710, forward strand.
AGTTTCTGAAGAACTAAACATACTCTCTCACCTTCTAATTACACAATAATAAACACAATTATACAAAACGAACAATGTATATCACTTAGCCTTACTTGTCCAAATAAAAATATATGACAACCAAACGGAAGTCATCAGCCTTAGTTGCGCTACTGGAATTCGCCTTCAGTTTCTCCGAAAATAGATGATCAAAGGCATATTCTCAATGAGGTTATGAACCATGCATGTTTATTTAAATTCATAAGTTACATAGTGAAACTGAAACATAAATTCAAAACTGTTAAAATTGTAGGTCTAACAGTTAAGTGACATCTGAAGCTGAAAGCAAGACATGCATGAATGTAACTTAGTTCTAAGACTAACTTTAGACACGAGCCACTGTTTGGCGGTGTATATGTAGGATTATTGTCAACTTACAGGCTTTCCCTGCCACTTAGATAGACGTTTTTATTACAGCTGCAGGTTTCTCCAAAGGATAATGAATGATAAAGAATCAAACCTGAACGTTGCAACGAAGACAACAGAAATGCCATTCACTTGTGTACTTAGACATCCATACGAACCGTTCCGTGTTAGCAGCTTCCACCAAGTAAACAACAACATCGACCTATTAGACAGATTATTAAGAATTAAAGTTGATTTTTTTTAAATTATTTGAAGAAGTATACATACCCCACAATTTTTGGAAGACGAACAAAGATCCACATAATCCCCTGTGTTTTGTAAAACTGGACACATGGGACACCATGCTGGACTGATCCTCTTCGAAAGGTACCAAGCATGAAATAATGCTTGTACCATTTTTTGTTTCTTCGACACATCATATATATAGCCATGTGATTTAACTTTTAAGGCTACCCATATCCTAACTATATTCAACAACATGGAGGAACGTTTTCAGGTTTTTAGTAAGATTCTGTAAGGCCAGATACTACCAATACAACTCTGATGTTAATGTTTGCAGTTTGGGTCAATGAAACTAAATGCATTAGCAAGTTAATCTCTACATCATCCAGGCATGCATCTGCGTTGCGGACCTGCACTTGCAGCTGCAGGTGCTTCAGATACTCAATGGCCTCGTCATGCATGAACGCCTTGTCAGGCTGCGGGGATACCTTGAAGGCGAACATGGCAATGTCATTACGAAAATGCTGGGCAAGAAGCTCATCGCCCGCCGCAAGAGCGCGCGCCCCAATTGGCGTCCGGCATGACACCCCTGCCTCTGTTGCCGCCATCACCAATCTGAAACATATAAAGGAGTCAAGAACAGGGGCAGCAGTATTTGGGCGTGAATGCTCAAGACCAGGAGTTTCGATGGCAGCCAGTGACTGGCGTTCCATAGCAGCCGCCCATGAGGCGGCGGCGGCGTCCTGCGCCTGCCCCCTCCCGGTGGTCCCTTGGCTGGCGCGACCCAGAGCTCGCTCCCGGTGGCCCCTTAAGTCACGGCAGCCGGCCCCAAGCGGCGGTGCCCCGATGCCGTTAAAGCCTCCTGTGGATCGTCCAGCACATCTGAAAGGACATATTTTATGTCCCCTATGTTTTGTGTGTTAGGCAACACCACTAGGAATTATTTAATATGATGTTAAGTGGTGCAGGAATGAAATGATACAATTACACTTTGCATCAAAACACTTGACAAGAAAAAGAAGCTTGCATTTGCCTGTCCAGTCCGGAGTCTCCGGTCTCTGTGGCCGGAGTCTCCGGCCAAGTCATTTTCTGGAGCAAAAGCTCCACTGGGCGGCAGCTGCGGGATGTGGTGCGGAGTTACCCCGGAGTAACACCGGAGTTTCCGCACCGGCCGGAGTTTCCGGTCCCGCGGTCCGGAGACTCCGCCCCTGACCAGTGGTTTGAATCGAAGACGTTCCCTGGACGGCGCGTGCGGTATAGGGTCCGGAGTTGCCCCGGAGTAGGCCCGGAGATTCCGGCCTGTCCGGAGTTTCCGGCCTACCAGACCGGAGTTTCCGGCCTGCAGAGAAGAAGAGCATCGCAACGGCTGCTGCGGTATCTGGTCCGGAGTGGGGCCGGAGTCTCCGGCCCAGGCCGGAGTTTCCGGTCTCCAGGTCCGGAGACTCCGGTCTAAGTGGACTGCAACGGCTACATTTCTGGGAGGGGTATATATACCCCTCCACCTACCTCCAGCCAAGCAGCTCGCCCAGATCTGAAGTACACCATTGTTGCAAGCTCAAGAATCACTAGATCTCCCAATCCCTCCACCCAAACTCGTTGATCTTTGGAGGATTCAAGGAGAAGGCCCGGATCTACTACTTCACCAAAGCGTTCTTCATTTCCCCTTCATTCACTTGAGGGATTCGAGCCTAGGGTTTCCACTAGGAAAACCTAGGCATCTTGTTGTTCTCACTTGCTTGTTACTTTTGTGTAGCAGGTGTTGTTGGTGATTGAGAGCCCCCAATCCTTTTGTGGGTTGAGCCTCAAGTTGTTGTAACGAGCTTTTGTGCTCCGGATTCCGCTTTGGAGGATTCCGATAAAGAAAGGTGGACCGAGCTTTTGTGCGAGGTTCATCGGAGAATAGGGTGAAGCCTTTTGTGGCATCTTGAGTTTGAAGCTCACACCCCTCCAACGAGACGTACTCCCCTAAAAAGGAGGAACTCGGGAATACATTCTTGTCTCCGCGTGCTTTCCTATCGGTTAATCTTTTCTAGTTATTTACTACTTGTATCTTATCTTGTTTAGACTTAACTTGTCATATAGGTAAATTCACCATAGTTGCATATCTAGAGAATTTACCTTTTAGTCAAGCCTTAATCGAAAAAGAATTAAAAATTGGAGTAGCACCTATTCACCCCCCCCCCCTCTAGGTGGCCATACGATCCTTTCAATTGGTATCAGAGCCTCGGCTCTTTATTCGGGCTTAACCGCCTAAGAGAAATATGGCTCTCGACGAACATGGGAATGAGATACCCGATGACACCATCGTTCCCACTTCTGTTTCCGTGGAGGACTTCACTTCCTTGAAGTCCTCTATGGATACTCAAATGGGAGAGTTGCGCAAAATGTTAGAGCAACTCGTGGTGGCAAAGGGTATCGACTCCTCCCTAACTCCGGAGGCTCCTCCTAAGGAGGCTCTTCCTGAGGAGAAGCCCTCGGATGTAAGTGTCGAAGAGAAAGCGAGGGTGAACTCAAATAAAAATGAATCCTCACCTAAAACACCTAATGGGAAGGGAGAGCATGCTAGAGTTCCTTTTGCATACTCTCCCGACCTACCCGTGCCTCATCCTCCTATTCACTTAAGAGGAGCTCCACCTAGTCTTAATGCATCTTCCTTTACCCGTTGGCAATCTTCTATGAAATCTCACTTGAAAAGTGGTTGCATAGGTCTTTGGAAGATCATTGTTGATGGATTCAAGCCGGTGGATGAAAATGACTTGACAAGGAAAGAAGAAGTTGAAGCTCAACTAAATTCCACCGCTCTTGATGTGATCCGTGTTGCCGTGGGTGAAAAGAACATCCATCACATTGAAGATTGCACCACCGCCAAGGAAGCATGGAACAATCTCACGGAGGTGTTTGTTGGAAATGAGAGCATGAGAAGAAATAGATATGAAGCCATGAGCAATCAAATTGAAGGCTTCTACAAGAAAGATGATGAAACTCATGAGGAGATGTATCAAAGGCTCAAGGCTCTTGCTACCGCATTTAGATACCTTGGTGCTAAACATGTGGATGATACTTACATCAAGAGGAAGTATGTGAATGCCCTCATGCCGTTTGAAGAGAACGACTTGAATAGTCTCCAAGGGAAGCACAACTATGACCTCTTGACCTCAAATGAAGTCATGCAAGAGATGCAATCTTACAAGGTCCGAGCTCAAATTGCTAGAGACTCTCGTGCCCGAGCTCTTGGAATGGCCCAAAGTTCCTCACTTGCTTTGAAGGCCAAGGTTGTGGAACTAGATGAAGACCAAGATCATGAAGAGGGAAGTTACTTGGCACCCGAGGAACTCAAGGGTGCTCATAGAGATTATGTGGCTCTCATGGCGAAGGACTTTTGGAAAAATCCATCTAAAGCTAAAGCTTATGTGGATAAAAGCATAAAGCAAGAGGCTACAAGGAAGGCAACCAAAAAATGAAGACTTGCTTCAATTGTCAAGATCAATTCCACTATGTTGCCCAATGCCCTTACAAGAACCGTGAAGAACATGGAGGAAGACTCATTCGCAAGGAAGCGTCAAGTTCTTCTCCCACGAAGCCTTACTTCAAGAAGTTCAATCCCAACAAGAAGCTACCTTCCAAGGTGTTGGTGGTGAGAGAGGAATATATGTCCGGGGATGAGAGTGATGAAGAAGAAACAACCACAAGTGAAGTGGCCGCTTTAGCCATTGCTTCATCGACAACCCCTTCTCTCTTTGAATCCCCCAATGATAATGTCACCACCAAATCCGCTACGTGTCTCATGGCCAAGCTCTCCGAGGACTTTTCTTCCGGTGGATCTTCATGGCTCATTGATAGTGGGTGCTCTTCTCACATGACCGGAAGCAAAGAAGTAGTAAAGGGCCTATTGAATCAATTACTCACATTTTCTCATGTCACCGTCGGGAATAATGCAAGACTTAAGGTATTGGGATATGGCAATGTAGTGATCACTCCGGAGTTATCCATTGAGAAGGTCCTTCTTGTTGAATCTCCTCATATAATTTACTTTCCGTTGGTCAATTATGCAATGTCGGTTACACCGTTATCTTTAATAAACACCACGTGACCATCCTTTTCACTCAACTCTTAAAGTAGCCTTTGTTGGATTTCGTGTAAACGGTTTGTATGTGGTCGATTTCTCGAAAGAGACCACTCAAATCGCCACGTGTCTAATGGCTAAATCCGACAAGGGTTGGCTTTGGCATCGCCGGCTAGGCCATGTCGGTATGAGAAATTTGCAAACTCTTGTGAAGGGTGGACACGTGGTAGGACTAACCGATGTTAATTTTTCCAAAGATCGTCCTTGTAGTGCTTGCATAGCCGGAAAGATGCATGAAAAGAATCACCCCAAGAAGAGCATTATCTCCACGAGAGGCCTTTGGAGCTCCTTCATATGGATCTCTTTGGGCCTCCCACATATGATAGTCTTGGTGGCAAGAAATATTGTTTGGTGATTGTGGATGATTATACAAGATATTGTTGGACTTTCTACCTCAAGAGGAAGAGTGAAACTCAAAAGTATTCATTGACTTTGCAACCTTAGTTCAACGCCAATATGACTCCAAGATTTTGGCAATAAGAAGTGACAATGGTACGGAGTTCAAGAATTACACTATGGATGATTTCCTAAGTGGGGAGGCATTCAACACCAATATTCCGCTGCTTATACTCCCCAACAAAATGGTGTCGCCGAAAGGAAGAACCGCACTCTTATTGATATGGCAAGAACTATGTTGGCCGAATTTCATTCCCCATATAACTTTTGGGCCGAAGCCATCAATACCGCTTGCCACTACTCCAACCGGCTCTTCTTTCGTCCTCTCATGAAAAAGACACCATATGAACTCCTTATCGGTAAAAAGCCAAATGTCTCTTACTTTCGCGTATTTGGATGCAAATGCCATGTTTACATTAAAGGTTGCCCAATTGCTAAATTTGAATCTAGAACTTTTGATGGTATTTTTGTTGGATATGCCGCAAACTCCCATACTTATAGGGTCTACAACATATCCACCGGATGTGTTGAAGAATCTATGAATGTGGAGTTTGTCGAGGATAATGGCTCCCAAGCGGAGCATATTGATCATGATAATGTAGGTGATGTACCTCCACCTCAAGCCATAAGAACTATGGGCATAGGGGAACTTATTCCTATTGAAGAACCTATTATGGACACTCAAGAAGAAGGAACAAGTTCTACTCAAGTTGAACCATCCACCTCAACCATTGATCAACAAGCTATACAAGAACAAGATCATGATAGTCATCCACATGAGCAAGATAATGGTCAAGACCCACCCAACTCTAGTGGAGAACAAGAACATGATGAACCCCCATCTCCAAGAACTCCACTTCGGGTTGACCATGAACAAGATGAAGGAAATGATGAAGATGTTCGTGTTGGTGAAACAATTGGTCAAGCCATAGAACGCCGAGTCATTCGGCGTGCATCAACATTGGATCATCTCCAACACTACAAAGAAAATATCCTTGGGAGTATTCGTAAGGGTGTGTCCACACGTAATCAATTAACTAACTTTTGTGGTCATGTCTCTTGTTTGTCTAGCTTAGAACCTCTCAAGGTATATGATGCTCTTGAAGACATGGATTGGGTTGCGGCCATGCATGAAGAATTGAACAACTTCGAGCGCAACAAAGTATGGTCATTAGTTGAAAGACCCAAAGACACATCACATAATGTCATTGGAACCAAGTGGATATTCAAGAACAAGCAAGACTCACATGGTCAAGTCATTCGCAACAAAGCAAGATTGGTTGCACAAGGCTACACCCAAATCGAAGGAGTCGACTACGGTGAAACTTATGCCCCCGTTGCTAGACTTGAATCTATTCGTTTATTGATTGCCTATGCATCTACTCATAACATTACCTTATATCAAATGGATGTTAAAAGTGCTTTTCTAAATGGTCCACTAAGTGAATTAGTGTATGTGAAACAACCTCCGGGTTTTGAAGACCCTAAATTTCCTAACCATGTCTACTTACTACATAAGGCCCTTTATGGGCTCAAGCAAGCTCCACGTGCTTGGTATGATCATCTCAAGGAGTTCTTAGTAGACCATGGTTTTGAAATTGGGGTAATCGATCCCACCTTTTTCACAAAAAGGATAAATGGAGAGCTTTTCGTATGCCAAATATATGTTGATGATATTATCTTTGGTTCTACTAACCATGAATTTAGTGATCAATTCTCTAAGCTAATGACCAAGGAATTTGAGATGTCCATGATGGGAGAATTGAAGTATTTTCTTGGCTTTGAAATCCACCAATATAGTGAAGGAACATTCTTATGTCAAGCCAAGTATATTCAAGACATGCTCAAGAAATTTGATATGAACAACGCCAAGCCATATAAGTTTCCCATGGACTCTAAGGCGGATCTACACTTAGATCCGAAGGGTAAGGAAGTTGATCCCAAGCTTTATCGTTCTATGATTGGATCTTTACTTTACCTTTGTGCATCTAGACCGGATATTATGTTTAGTGTGGGTATGTGTGCAAGATTCCAATCAAGTCCTAAGGAAAGTCATGAAACCGCGGTTAAAAGGATTCTAAGATACTTGATAGATACTCCTAACTATGGTCTTTGGTACCCCCATGGGACAAGCTTTGATCTTGTAGGTTATTCGGATGCGGATTGGGCGGGTTGCAAAATGGATAGAAAATCAACTTCGGGTACTTGCCAATTCCTTGGTAGGTCTCTTGTGAGTTGGTCTTCCAAGAAGCAAAATTGTGTGGCCTCGTCCTCCACCGAAGCCGAATACATTGCCGCCGGAAGTTGTTGTGCACAATTATTATGGATGAGGCAAATTTTAAAGGATTATGGTGTCATTTGTGACAAAGTGCCTCTTTTATGTGACAATGAAAGTGCCATCAAAATTGCTCACAATCCGGTACTTCATGGGAAGACCAAGCATATTGAGATCCGGTATCATTTTATTCGAGATCATGTTGAAAGGGTGATATTGCAATCAACTATGTCAACACCAAGCATCAACTCGCCGATATGTTCACAAAGCCTCTTGGTGAAGCAAGATTCAAGGAGTTGAGAGGAGAACTAAATGTGGTGGACATAAGCAATTGGACTTAGTGGACTTCTTGCATACCTACCCATATTAGACAATAGTAATTTGGTTTGGATGTAGGCATGGACATAGGGGGAGTGCGGTCCTAATCCATTGGTCTATCCCTCCCCCCATTATGCCGATAGCAAGAACTCATTTTGTCTCTATATTTTCATTTTATGAATTATGAGCTTAAATGACGAGTAGTGGCCGTGAACCCAAGATATATCTTCGCGGTGTCACACCACACACTCATACATGGTGGCCTAGGCCACCGCCCTCTTCTTTGTGAAGAGTTGATTTTATTTGGGTTTTCTAGACCTTTATGGTGTTTTTGGGAGAAACACTTGGAATTGGCTTTTATATTTGCATCTTGCAATTCCTAGTGTGTATCCCACCATCAGTGACTTTGTTCTAAACCTAAGCATCTTATCTAAAAGCCGTGCTCATCTTGCAACATACATGTCCCCAATTTAAAACTGGCAGTTTTGGAGTTTTGGGTCCGGAGATTCCGGTGTGAAACACCGGAGACTCCGGTCTGTCCAAAGTCTCCGCCCTAAAGCCCGGAAACTCCGGTCAACCGGAAACTCCGGTGCTTTAGGCCGGAGACTCCGGACTCGGCGTTTTTCCTGGGATTCTAAAAGGGGATCGGGGTGGGGAGTTTTCTCATAACTCTCCACACACCCCTGCTCCCCAACCTCTCCCCAGTCGCCGCCACTACTCCGACCGTCTCCGGCCGCTCCCCGCCGCCGGAATCCGCCGTGCCACCGGCTCCTCCACCTCCCAAGCGTTGGGGATCTTCCTCCCCTCCGTTTGGATCTCACCATGAAGGAAACGGGTACCACTCTCTCTCCTCTAGGGTTTCATCCTAGATTTGGTTTTGAGAGTAGTTCTTGTAAAACTTGTGGTGTAGAACCTTTAGGATGGCAATGCACTATCTAGAAAATTGCTAGTGTGATTTTCCCCTCAGTTTTGACCTAGGTTCGAGTTTTGGCCTCAGGGCCGGAAACTCCGGCCTTCCTGGCCGGAGACTCCGGTGTTGCCGGAATCTCCGCCCCCTGAGACCGGAAACTCCGGTCTAGATCAAACCTGAGAAGAAATTCCTCTACCTTTTTCTTTCGTTGAAATTCCATGGACATGTATGCTTACCTCAATGCTACCTTTCTAATCCTGTTTCACAGCTAACAAGAAGTATCCCGGTCCTTCATCCTCATCCTCGAATATCAAGAAGAAGCACAAGCTCCAAGGTCGAGACTATTTGATCTATGATGAAGCAAGACAAGCATGTGCAGAGTGGTGCCTAAAGCAGAAACAGGCTGCTGATGCTAGAAGGGCTAGGCAAGAGGCTGCCTTCCTTCGAGAAGAAAGGGCCAAGAAGGCCAAGTTTGACAATTGACCACTTTGAAGGGTTGAACAAGGAAGAATTTCGGACAATGAGGGCGCAGAATTTCTATGACATGCCAAACAACTCCACCGATGGTCACTTTTGGAGAAAGGAGCAAGAGCTCATTATGAAGGAAATATATGCCAATTTGGACCCAAAAGCTCTTGTGTGTCCTCAAAAACCGCTGAACTTTGACGTGTTGGCCAAGAAGACATACTTTGCGGATGCATTATGGGTTGCTAGGAAGATTGGTCTTGAGCCCCTTATTACCACCCAACAAGACTATGATATTGACATGGTCCAACAGTTCTTTGCCACTCTTGTGCTTGGAGATGAGGAGGACACCAAAATGACATGGATGACGGGCCTCTCAAAGTTAGTGCACACTATTCAGAATTTGGAGAAGCCTTGGGGTATGTGTTCAAAGGTGTGAATGAACCCGTTGGTCACCGGATGCATGTTGAAGGTGTGGCCTATGATAAGAAGATCCTTGCCCCTCTTGCTGCTAGAGGGGGCCCCTTGCTACCACCAAAGGACTCAAGCCCATCTACAACATCTTGATTCGCATGTTTCGTTGGAGCATTGCACCTCAAGCCGGGAATACGGATGCTATCCGTGGAGCTCTTGTCAACCTCATGTACCATTGCCACAAGACATTCCTTGCCGGTCCGAATTGTCAAGGGTTTGAGATTGATGTCATGGATTTTATCAATGTGAGATCAACATTGCTATTCACGAGAGGAAGAATCCTATGTATGCTCCCTATGTCATGAAGCTCATTCTCAAGAAGATTCCCAACCTCAATCAATCTCATTTCAAGAAACACACATATGGCACCTTCAAGTACTCCGCCATCACCTTACTCCAGCCTCTTATGAAGAGATAGAGGAGCAAGAAGCTCCTAGGGCAAGAAGGAAAAATGCCACTCCACCCTCTTGGGATCAAGGTGGCAAACAAAGAGTCAACGAGGAGTTGAAGAAAGTTTCTTGGTGGCAAAGGGCCATGATGTGTATGGGTGTTGGGTTGCACAAGGAAAATCATCAAACTTATGTCACTAACAAGAGGATCTTGTCAATCAAGCCAAGATGATGAAGGAAATGCGCAAGATCAGCAATGGTGGTACCACTCCTCCTCGCAATGAGGATGATCCCGAAACTCCGCCATCCTCTTCAACTATCTCTCTTGACAAGTGGAATGAGGATACATTTCATTGGTCTGATTATGCCGAGGTGACCTCCATGCCCTCCTCTTCTCGCAACACCGGCAAGGCTCCTATGCGCTATGAAGAAGAAAGTGATGATGATGAAGAAGAAGTGATGAAGCAAGTGATGCTGAAGATAATGATGGGAGTGGTGATGATGAGGACAGTGATGCCGATGATGATGAAGACGGCGAGTGATCGCCTTGGGTTCCGTTAGCATCGCTCTTCTCCCTTTTTGGTGTTTCGATGCCAAAGGGGGAGAAGTAGTTCTATTAGGCTCTCTCACCGTGGGATTTGCATGGGTCGGACACAAGCACGTGCTTTTATCATTTATTTGCGCTTGTGTCCATTTATCTTATGTCATTTGAACCTATTTGCTTTGGTTTTATGTTGTGAGACTATGTTCCTATTTGTGGTACTGTGTGGTATGAGACTATGGATTTCATAATTCCTATGGTTGAGATGATATTATTTTGGTCTATTATTGTGCATTGGTCTCTATGTCATAGTTATGCACAAGGTATGGTTCCTTTTTCACCTCAACCCTATATCATGATTTGTCTCATGTTGGTGTAATTTATATTGTTCCATATATTTCTTGTGAGTTGTCTCTCCTCTACATGTTGAGCATTTGTATTCAAATGCAAACTACTTATATGCACACATGTAGGGGGAGCCTCTCAAATCCATTGTGGTATATGTCGATAATTGTTGTGTGCTTTATTGCAAATCCGAGTGTTGTCATCTAACACCAAAAAGGGGGAGATTGAAAGGACATATTTTATGTCCCCTATGTTTTGTGTGTTAGGCAACAACACTAGGAATTATTTAATATGATGTTAAGTGGTGCAGGAATGAAATGATACAATTACACTTTGCATCAAAACTTGACAAGAAAAAGAAGCTTGCATTTGCCTGTCCAGTCCGGAGTCTCCGGTCTCTGTGGCCGGAGTCTCCGGCCAAGTCATTTTCTGGAGCAAAAGCTCCACTGGGCGGCAGCTGCGGGATGTGGTGCGGAGTTACCCCGGAGTAACACCGGAGTTTCCGCACCGGCCGGAGTTTCCGGTCCCGCGGTCCGGAGACTCCGCCCCTGACCAGTGGTTTGAATCGAAGACGTTCCCTGGACGGCGCGTGCGGTATAGGGTCCGGAGTTGCCCCGGAGTAGGCCCGGAGATTCCGGCCTGTCCGGAGTTTCCGGCCTACCAGACCGGAGTTTCCGGCCTGCAGAGAAGAAGAGCATCGCAACGGCTGCTGCGGTATCTGGTCCGGAGTGGGGCCGGAGTCCGGCCCAGGCCGGAGTTTCCGGTCTCCAGGTCCGGAGACTCCGGTCTAAGTGGACTGCAATGGCTACATTTCTGGGAGGGGTATATATACCCCTCCACCTACCTCCAGCCAAGCAGCTCGCCCAGATCTGAAGTACACCATTGTTGCAAGCTCAAGAATCACTAGATCTCCCAATCCCTCCACCCAAACTCGTTGATCTTTGGAGGATTGAAGGAGAAGGCCCGGATCTACTACTTCACCAAAGCGTTCTTCATTTCCCCTTCATTCACTTGAGGGATTCGAGCCTAGGGTTTCCACTAGGAAAACCTAGGCATCTTGTTGTTCTCACTTGCTTGTTACTTTTGTGTAGCAGGTGTTGTTGGTGATTGAGAGCCCCCAATCCTTTTGTGGGTTGAGCCTCAAGTTGTTGTAACGAGCTTTTGTGCTCCGGATTCCGCTTTGGAGGATTCCGATAAAGAAAGGTGGACCGAGCTTTTGTGCGAGGTTCATCGGAGAATAGGGTGAAGCCTTTTGTGGCATCTTGAGTTTGAAGTTCACACCCCTCCAACGAGATGTACTCCCCTAAAAAGGAGGAACTCGGGAATACATTCTTGTCTCCGCGTGCTTTCCTATCGGTTAATCCTTTCTAGTTATTTACTACTTATATCTTATCTTGTTTAGACTTAACTTGTCATATAGGTAAATTCACCATAGTTGCATATCTAGAGAATTTACCTTTTAGTCAAGCCTTAATCGAAAAAGAATTAAAAATTGGAGTAGCACCTATTCACCCCCCTTTAGGTGGCCATACGATCCTTTCAACATCCCCTCCTCGTGGTGGCGGCTGGAGTTTGGGGCTACGCGTGGAGGAACTTAAGGCGGCGTGGAGCTCTAAGCCGGCGGCGGCCGCGGTGGTCTGGGGAATTAGATCGGTGAACTGCAAAGCACAGTTTGTTTACAGGACTGCGAGCTGATTTCCAGCTTCACAAGGGGCTAAAGTGCAAAACCAGCGCGACGGCCGTGCGACGTACTTTTTAGCGCTAGCTTTCACCGATCGACCGATCGATGAAGCCATCCACGTCGCCGTACTACAGTGGACGCGCGCGCTACAGTGTCCGCACATCTACAGTTTTTTTTTTAAGCGCTAGCTTTCTGCTTTCACCGACCGACCGATCGATGAAGCCATCCACGTCGCCGCTACTGTAGCGGTCTAGCGGAGCTACAGTGGACGCGCGCGCTACAGTGTCCGCACATCTACAGTGTACTTTTTTTTTTCTTTTTTTTTTGTCTTTTCGCAGTACAACGTATATGCAAAAATAATTCACACCAATATCTAACAATTTCGAAATATCAAAATAAACAGTCCAAATACTTTGGAAACTTTTCCAAAATATTTCAAATCTCTGAAATTTTAAACAATACATAAAGGCTCAATTGACACCTTCATATCATTTCAACATGGGTTCCATAATTTTCTTTTGAACTTAAATACAATCCAGAGAAACAATATCAGCAATACCATTCAATATGACAAACCCAGCAAAATATTTTGTTCGTAGAACACATTTCATTTAAATAGAGTTTGCTTGGATCTACGCTCAAATATATCAAAAAAACACACAAAAAAAAGACAGCACACTTGACCATTTCAGTTTGCTGGCAAATTTGAGATACTCCAAAATATACCAATATATAGTCAATTTTAAACTTCATACACAAATTGAATTTCACAAACAAAAATACTATCGGTAATATCATTTAATATGATAAACCCGATAAAAGATAAACCCAATAAAACAATTTGGTACAAAACGTCTTATTCAAAAAGAGCCCGGTAAATCAATTAAATACAACGACCCATTTATATCATAAGCTTTAAAATATCAAAATAAGAATACCACAAATGTAAATATTAAGAAATAACTGTTTTAAGCTTTTTAAACTTCATACACAAATTGAATTTCACAACTTTCTTTCCAACTCAAACAAAATAAACAAAAATACTATCGGTAATATCATTTAATATGATAAACCCGATAAAAGATAAACCCAATAAAACAATTTGGTGCAAAACGTCTTATTCAAAAAGAGCCCGGTAAATCAATTAAATACAACGACCCATTTATATCATAAGCTTTAAAATATCGAAATAAGAATACCACAAATGCAAATATTAAGAAATAACTATTTTAAGCTCAATTGCCAACTAAACATAAAAACAAAAAAAACAAAATTTAAAATTGAACATGCTTTAAAAAAAATTAAAACACTTTACAGATATTGTTTTACGGTATTTAAACAAAATTCGAACAACATAGAAGTAAGAGTACCACAAATGTTATTGACAAATAACTGTTTTAAACTTAATTGCCGGCTACATATAATTGAATCAAAAAACAAAATTTAAAATAGAACACGCTTTAAATAAATTAAAACATTTCATAGATGTTGTTTTACGGTATTTAAGCAATTTTCGAACACTGCCAAAAGTTGCAAAATTAGTGACTTTAACTATGTCCGTCAAAACAATATGCAAAATATATCCGAATGATCACAACAAAAATGCTAACTATTTACGACAAATGACCAAATTTGAAATTAGAATATTCCAAACTTTGAAATGTCTACCAAATATGACCCTTCTACAAATTTAAAAAGAAATCGAATCTAAAAAAACTTCCCAATTTGAACGAATTTCGAAACCTGAACAATTTTTACCTGCAAGCTTTCTTTGCATTCCAATAAATTCCAAATCTGCACAATTTAAAAAATTTCACACTTTCCAGAATTTGAATTTTGCAACAACAACGCGACATACACATGTGATTATTTAAAAAAATCCAAATGCCTTCCAAACATAATTATTTTGCAAACGTGAAAACACTCCAAATGTAAACAACTACCAAATTTGACTAATTTTTGAAATCTAAACAATTTTCAAACATAAGCTCTCTATACATTCCAACAATTGTCAACATTACACAATTTTTAAAAAGTCGACATTTCCAATTTTCAATTTTGCCACACGGGTGCGGCGTGTCACCGCACCAATATCCCTAGTTACTCCTATAAAGGCTCTAACACTACCCGGCCTCTCCTTCATCGTGGTGAACAGTGTCGAGGCAGCTTATCCTGGCCATCCATTCACCACCGCCCTTTTCACCCTGGCCTTTGGATCATGGGTGATTTCGATTTTTACTCCCTGACGGACACACTGAGTCGATGACGTGTGGGCCATCGAGCAGGCCGGACCCAGATTCAGCCAAAGCAGCTGCGTAGCTCTCCATTTCCAAGTTTGACCGTGGCGGTAGATAAGGACGGGCCACTCCCGTCGCTTGGCCTCGTGGGCGCCAGTCTCCTTCTCCCTCCTCCCTCCTCCTTTCCTCCCCTTGCTTTCCACTTTCCCCATCTCGCTCGCTCTCGCCCGCGCTCTGATTTCTGATGCTTTGATTTCTCCTGCTCTGTTTCTTTGGAACGGATTTGCTCGGATCTTACGCGTTTCATCATGAACTCCTCCGTCGATTTTGCATTGAGGTCGGTCGGCTACCGAGATGTTTCTGCTTTTTTCTCCCTGTTCTTTCTTGCTTTACGACGCAGTCCGGGGAGTCCTGTTCTAAATCCTCTCTTCCTTTCTCGCAGATCTAGGTCTCCGCTTTCTGGACGTGGGAGTGATTCTGGGGTACGTGCTCACATTTTCCTTGCGTCTTACGAGGAGCAACCTCACCGGCTCTGCTTGCAAGAGCCCCGGCCGGAGATTCCTTCCAGAGAGACAGCGCAGAAGCCTGGAAGCGCTCGGCCACAGGCGCGTCGCTGGCTGGGGGCCGCAGCCGACGACGGAACCAGGGTAAGGAAATGCCCTCCCCTATCTTCTCTCCTCTCTCTCCCGTCTCACCTGCTCTTGCGCGCTCTCTCTCTTCCAGCTGGCCGGTGGCGGCGACGCGGAGGCGGGCTCGTGCGCTGGAGAGATGGCCGTTGTCACGAGCTGGAAGACATGGGGCCTTCAGTCACATGCTGCAACGGCCCTCCCAGCCATCCAGGCGAGCCGCCGCATCACCATGGGAGGGAAAGCAGAGCAGCCGGCGGTGGCGGTGGCCTCGTGTGTACCTCCCAAGGCAAGGTAATCTCCTCTCTCATTCCCTCACTTCTTACTGTACATAGAATAGTACCAGATCAGGTAATCTCCTCTCTCATCCCCAGGCCACCACCTCCCATCCCACGGGCGCAGCTTGTGAAGCGGCGCAATGGCGCCCAGTCCTCTCTCTCATCTTGTGCCTCCTGAGCACATCCCAAATTGATTTCAGCTCCAGGTCCGTACCTCTCTCTTCCTCTCCCTCCCTCTATCTCCCCTCATAGATCTTCATCTTGGTTTGTACGTTCTGTTTTTATTATGCCTACTAGGTGTTTGACGAAAATCCTGAAGGGGGAGATTAATCTGAAATTTAGCCTAATCAACCATATAACTTCAGTTCTTCATCTACCTGTTGAAATATGTTCGGAAATACGGGTTCTGCTCGTTTGGTCCACATGTTAGGATTGGACAAGAATTGAAATAAATATGTTTGTCTTAGTACAACCTAATTTTATATACCACGGATGGTGTGTTTTTATGTTGTTACTCATTTGCAACTCTTTAATGATTCAAGCCTGCCATGATCACTAATGTTTTTTCTTTGTGCTGTAGAAAGGGACTGCAATGGTACTTAGATCGATCATAACTGGAGGGGAACTGGTTTTGAGGCGACGTCCTTTCGAGTAGGGAGACGTATCAAATGGTATGTATTTTCGTCCATGAAAATGATATTCATGTTGTATTTTCCTGATGCTGTACTATCAGAGCCTTTAGAAAAAGATGTGGTTATTTAAGAGTAGAAAACAGATTCATGTTACTGCATTCTCTATGTATATATAGGTTTATCATCAAGGCATATCTATTTATTGTTTTACCCTTTGTAGTTACTTTGTGTTGCCTTTGGTTGGTATCTGTAAAATGGAAATGCGTTGGAACAATTGGTGGTAAAGACCAAATATGTATTTCTTATTATCGTAAAGATTGTTGTTAATTGTCATCTGCCTAACATATGACCAAATAGGTAATGGATTCGTGCAACTACCTAGCATAGCATAATTTCTTGAGCTTGTGCGGAAATAGATCGGTCGGCTGGAGAAGGCGCCACGCTCAGTGGCAAGGCACATGATGGTGGAGCTGAGCAGAAGGTGCAGCCAGATGGACTGTGCACGAGCGTCGAGGGTGGCCGAGGAGCGGCACCAGCGTGTTCGGCATCGAGCGCAGCCAAATCCTGATGAGACTAAGGTGAGTTTCTCCCCATCTTTCTTGCCCTCTGATCCTGGTCTCTCAAATATATTTGGATTTGTAATTAGATCTGGTTCTTACATTATCCAATCGAGATAGCCTCAACTAATGTAACACTGAAGCTCCATGTATGTTCGACACTACACGAGAGGACGTGACCAATGAATTCTGTAGGGCTTTGGTGGAGGACACCGGCAAGGCAGGCTGAGGTGAGTATAGAATTTGTGCTTGTGAGTGTTCTTGAATTGGCACCATTGTTACCTATAAGATGCTGGACACATGACCTACGATAACTTTCCACTGGATACTTTACTGATTTCATATGGTGTCATGCGAGTCCATTAATATGGTAAAATATATTGCTTTTGTAGAAGTCTCATGATCAAATAGTTACGTTCTGTAGTATATGATGTCATGTAATTTGTGTAATTGCAGCAAATTCATGGAGTTTTCATAAACAATGGTCTGTTGGATCTTATCTTGCCGCTTTTAGTGCATTTTCCCACCATGGTTAGTTATCTTTGCTGCAATTTGGTTGTACTTGAGATTGCATTTTGCTTTTGTTCTATTCAGCCTCTTCCTTCAGTCTTGTTGTATGCATGAAAAGGAAAAAAGAACAAATCTTGAACCCTTATCTCTAAATCTGGTTCATTCCCCACGTCCCTATTGTTTCTGTAATAGGTTTGATTTGATTGTACCAGATTTTGATTATTTTGACCTTTGAAAGGCCAATGAAAGCTATATAAATTGCAACCGATCTTGATTATTTTTAGCTTTACAAAAGGCCAATGGAAGCTATATAAATGTACCAAATCTTGAGATTATTTTTGGGGTACCATTTCAGCCTTCATTTAGCTAAAAGATAATACAATGAGCAATCTTTTACCATGTGATTGTGCTTTTTCGGATCAATGAGGTGACTGGGCCAAATTAATAATATAGTATCAGTTGATTTGAGCTTTTCTATGTTCTATCTTCTCACAGTGCTTTGACCTAAATGTACAGAGGAGGCATCAAGGAGGCGTGTGGAGGCCACAAGGACGAGGGGAGCGGCGCAGCAGCAACGTGAAGGTCACCGCCGAGCAACCTGCATCAGGTAAGAGCTCGTGTTGTCGTGGACTTTCAACGGCTTCCGAATTAGAGCAGAGCTGCAGATTTGTAGCCTATGGCTTTGGTCAGGAAAGATACCTGGTCCAAAATCTATCCTAACTAGGATCTACCTCCTCCTCTTCTCTTTTTTCGAGCAGAGATGGGAATCGCTTGGTGATTGGTGGCGGATTGGGCGAGGCTGCGAGCATCGGCGACCACCGGACGCTGCCGAAGCTAACCTGACCGTTCTACAATTTCTCCTCTCGAGGTATGGCAACCGTTCTCAAACCCTAGATTAGTTTAGCCTCCATTCCTTCTGTCCATGTTCAGACAGCCTGCTGCAAGTATGCTCATCCTCCCGCTTCACTTTTCCCCTTCTCTTATTATGTACCATATTGAGTTCATACTGACCACTGGGTCATCTACAAGTAATCTTTTAATTTTCTCAAATCTATGTATCTTCTCATCAGGCAGCAGCAACCAGGGATGCTGGAGAGAGGTGGGTGCACGACCTACCGCCCCGTGTTGAAATAATGCAGCGGATGAGAATATGAATATTGGTTCAGAAATTAAGAACACCAAATAGTGATCCATGGAGTGGTACTGGTAAGTGAACTTCTGCTTTAAGAATTTGACTGAATGATCCAATTGTTGTTCCTGCTGGTTGTCTCCATATTTCCAAAGAACATGTTTATTTAGAAATGTTAAAAACAGAGCGACAATAAGTGTTTTTCTTAGAGAAAACGTTACAAACTAAAAGGACTGAAAAATAACAACAGGAACGCTCCTTCACGAGAAACAGTTTAACCCGCTGGTTAATTTTTTTCTTAATACCTTACATTAATGGTGGTAGATGGTTTTGCTCTTCACAACGCTTCTGTAACTTCTTTTTAGTCAAGATATCTTTACTCTGTTCATTGTTGTGAGGCGAAGGACTATCAGAAATTTGTCATGGTAATATAGAAAAATGTAGGAAAAAATTATTTGCCCTGTAGGAGTAGAATTTCTGAATATTTTGCTGAATGTGCAACAATTTATTTAAACTGGGAACTTCAAATGCATGTTAAACATTTCTTTAGAATACAGGTGTAAGGCTTTTGCTTATCCAGGTTCAGTTTTACTCCAGAAATCAACAAGTTTGCTTGCAAAATTAAGAGTATAGAGAAGCGTCATTTAGTTCCTATTTCCATTTGAGTGTTCACGCAAATTAGATGAGTTTTGTACGACACGTTCATTTGCCAAATTCATAGCACAATTCCTGCATGTTCAGTTGCAAAATTCAAGTTGAGTGTTGACCTTCTTCAAATGGAGCACCTGTGCAACACTGAACCTGAAGAACAAGAATGTCAATGGGTACTGTATTCTTTCTCTTCCTGAATACATACTTGATTGTTTCCTTCAAATCTGTAGAAGTAGATCTGCGTGTGTGAATACATGTTGTGGCTACCACATGTTGAGATAAAGTGAGCTACATAACTGTTTTACGAGATCCTCCACGGATATGTTTGCAGTGATATTTCTCTAAAAAATGTAACCAAGAGTTACCTGCGCATTTATCTTTATTTAATATATTACTTGCAGCTTTGAAATACCACCAGCAGTTAATATTTGTGATTTCGCTTGCAATCTGCAGTTGGTCCTATTGAGGAAGCGCACTTGATCTGCAGTTCTCCGATCCTGGGCTCATTTCATCATTAAATACGGTTCCGTTTCAGTTTCTCATGGTCCCAATGGAAGCTTGAACAACCAGTCAATTGGTTTATCAAACAGTTTCAGAGGGAAAAAAAGACAGGTGTTGTTTCGGTTGCATAGATGACTAGAGAAATGTCTGTGAAATGCTTTATCAACTGCTGATCTTGCACATATGACTAGAGAAATGTCTGTGAAAACTGCACTGTTGATCCCAAGTTTTGTCATTTTTATGCAAAATTACCTTAAACACATTACAATCTGATGGCAGAGATATTCTATGACAATAGAAAATGTCCTTTGGTGACCTCTTGTCTCTTGTCAATGCCTGATAGGATAGCGTGTCCTAAATGGAGTCCTCTGCATGTTGGTGTGATGTTGAAGAATATATTGGACATGCTTCACTAGGGTTATTTCCAGAGACCATGTTAGCAATGGTATCCTAGCTTGCTGCCACCATAGCCATTCCAAAATGCAATGGACCTAAAGAAGCTGAAGCTACAGCCGTCCTCCCTCCCAACTAAACAGGCGTTGACATTGTCCATGCCAGCCATGTAATTTCTGATACCATGTAATTTAGTACAACTTTTACCATGTAATTTCTGATACCATGTAATTTAGTACAAATTATATAGAATATAAAAAATCACTTATAAGAAGGTGTGAGCTATATGTACTTCACCAAATGTTCATGATTTTTATCACGCCATTGTTGTTAAAATGTCCTTATGGATGAGGATATTATGCAATCATATAATTATAAAATACAAGTGAGTTCTTTGCTCTCCAAGTTTGTGGCTTACTATGAAATCCGATGAGACATGTCTGAGACTGATTTGATGTCAATATTATGGTCAGTACTTGTATTCCACTCTCGATTATTAAATTCTTTATTGGTAATGTTAGGAGATGGCTTTCCTTATAGTTCAGTCGGCGACTATATTCATACTTCAATAAAATCAAGTCTTATATAGAAACAAATTCAAGCCCGATACGGGTAGATTAGGTTGGATCAGATCGGCGACATGGACAGATGGATCAAGCCAACAGAGAGGACATAATATGTCAGCCACGTACACCAAACAAGAAGGGCAAATAATAATGTGACTCATAAAAAGTGTTGACGGTGAAAAAAAACCTCACAACAGGCACAGTGAGAGAAGTTGGTCAAACCCTAACGAGCATTCTTCTTAGACTTGAGGGGTATCCATTGCAGTGGCACGAGAGTCGCACAAATCTCAAACGCAGAAAATTACATTTGTACAAAACACTTAAATTTATGGCTAAAATACGGTCTCGCTTCCGGCATCTATCCATGTCGCTGATTTGATCCAACCTAACTTGAGACTCCACAAAATATTTGTTGTCAAGCTTAATTCCACTATTGGTTCACAGATTATCAATGATACAAATCCACTATTGGTTCACAGATTATCAATGATACCCGCATGATAGCCATGACAACAATATACGCAAAATATATAAAACTTAAGAGTATATTACAGTCTTGCTTTCGTCACCTGCGCCAACAACATATATAAATCTAATGCCTCGCACTTTCTTACAACAATCAGTCTTAATCATGGCATTAGCATGTATAAAACTTATGCTAAAGTCCCGCTTTGACATTGGTGCCTATATAAAGGAACATTATGCTTGTTCTATCTTAAAGTATATTATTAAGTAGTAAAACAACGCTGTGCAGCCAAGGTAATGCCCCTTATGTATATGGCTGCAGTTATTGTAGGAACATGTAATCGCACCTCTATCGAGAAATGGATCTTGGATTTACTATCCCATTTGATATGAGCTAATTTTGCTTGGTCAACATTTTCCTTGTTATATTCATCTCCGATCTTAATTTTTACATGTAGCGATTTTGAACACCATTATCATGTGACATCTCTTTACCTCAAGCGCCATAAGAGGGCAAAGTATTTTTAACGAGTAGCTTCAACAAAACATATAAAACTTAAGGCTAAATTACATTCTTGCTTTGGGCACCTGCGTTAGGGGCGCAACCGGTCATCTACAGACACAAACAATCAAAAAATCCGTGCCACCACCAGACATATATGCAATCATTATGCTGGCAGATACAATCACAAGTGGTGCTTGCTTTTTTCCTGATGGGTCTCTTGGTCTTTTCACGAGTAAGAAGATAGCAATAATTTGTAAAAGCATTAGTTTCTTGTTAAGAGTTTTTTCCCTATAATTAGTAACTCAAGATATTGTTTGAAAATGATACGGTTTTGTAGACGTGTTGGCATCACTAATTCGAGATGATACTTCTTAATATACAAATAATTTGAAGGCCTCTGAAATATCATTTATCTAAACTGAAAATTATGAAGTTCATTTCAACTACGAATTATGTATGATACCAATTAGGGAATAAATTTAGTTATAAATCGTGTATACTCAAAAGTAGGAAGGCTAAACCCTAAACCCTATAGTCACAATTACGAAGTGAATTTTATTTATAAAATGGGCATGCTCTAAGTTACAATATATCTTTACGCCACGTGACCAACGAGTGAATATAGGCATACGAATTTCAAACAAAAACAACAGTATATTAAAATTTATAAAACTTTAGGCTGCATTACAGTATTCCTTTCGGCACCTTAATGTGAACAAATGTGAAATTATGTGGCACATATAATTTACGTTGGCCGCTGGAATTTACCGCTTCGAAAACGATTAACCTAAATATATTTAACTTAAGGCAACCCTACAGTCTTGCTTTCGGCACCTGCGCCAGTGGCGCAACCGGTCATTTGAACCGCTTTGTACTTCAGTGATTTGCCACAGCTGACTGAAACAACTTAAAATATGTTTAGACAGTGATATGCAGAATACATGCATAGATGACAACACCTATATTTTTTCAACAATAAGTTTATGCTTCTTGTTGTGAGGTGGCTTTCAAGGTAGGTCTTCGTGTACTCACGGCTGAAATACTGCATATGTGTAATAAGATAATTAGACAAGTTCATATCCAATTCAATTTTCATTAAGACTAAGAGGAAGTACATATTTTTACCATCTGGCCTTTTCCATCGGCAATGTGTGAATTCACAATATTGCATATGTAGAGTGGTGGCTTTGGTTGATCTTGAGCACACATTTTTTCTTACATGATCTTTGATATAACATGTAATTTGACTATTAATATTAAATATTTGCATACAATCTACACACCTTCAATTAATTATACACTTTCGTGAACAACTGTGAAATTATGTAGCACACTTAATTTACGTTTCTATAATGATGGCCACTGGAATTTACCGCTTCGAAAATAATTGACCTAAATATATTTAACTTAAGGCGACCCTACAATTTTGCTTTCGGCACCTGCGCCAGTGGCGCAATGGGTCATCTAGTAACTATATAAAACCCGGCGCAAATCGCGGCCTCTCCGCTCCCGCGCACTGTAGATAGCACTGTTCACTGCTACAGCGTTGAACAGTGCCGCTGTGGGCTCCACCTGTCAGCGAGACGACGCGCCGGCATTTTGCAAAAAGAGACACGCGAGCCCAAAATTTGCTCCGATGCCCCTGACTTCTGCACGTGGAAGGACCAATCTGCAATTCCGAAAAACTCCAGGGACCCCTCCTGCGCGTCCCGCGACGCCTTCCAGCCCGGACGCCGGCGCCGCCTCCAATCCCGGGCCCGCGCCGCTCTCCACCCCCGGCCGCCGGGGCCGAGGCTTCCCCTTCTCTGCCTCGAGCTCGGCCGCCGGAGCTCCTCCCCGTCTCCTTGCGCGCCTGGTCGCCGGCGCCTCCGGCCGTCGTGTCCCCCCGGCCGCCGTCGCCGCCTGGCTGCTCCTCCGGCCGGCCGACGCGGCGTTGCGTTCGCCGTCTGCCGCGGCGGGAAGCGGCCGAGCGGCCGGCCGGGCAGCCGCAGCACAGCGACGACGTCTCACGCCCCCCGCCGCTGACAACTTCTGCTCGAGGCCGTGCGCGCCACCACTGCTTCCGTGTGCCCAGCCATCACCACTGGTTTTGTTGCCCTTCTCTCATGGTGAGCTGCAGAATATTGGGAAAATTTCATGTTCATATTTTGTGTCATGTATGCATATATCGTACCAGATGTTACATCTCTTGCTTCATGTCTGAAACGATCTGCAATTCTTTTTCATCTCGAATTGGGTGTTCAATTCTTTTTCATCTCGAATTGGGTGTTCGTGTGCATAGGCAGTACACAAAAAACATGCACATATGTGGTATATGGAGATTCATTTCCCTAAATGAAAACTTGCTGTGTGCATAAGAGGTCTATTCCTAGCAGGGAGTACACTCAAACATGGGATGAATCTGTGAATTTTATTAGGGGAACAATATGACTTTGATGCGACTTTTTGTTGAATTAAGCAAAAGAAAAAACTTTTGTGCAGTGCAACTTAGCCTCATCTACTCAATTTACCTTTATAAGTCAATTTGCCTTTATAGCGAGGTAGTAGAAGGCGTACGTAAAACGAATTATAATTTTTGTGTGATTCTCTGTGTGGTAGCACACTGGTACTCATAAGTGATTTATTTTCTTTCAGGTTATGAGCAAATTTGTCCTTAAATAGATGTACAGTACACGCTCTCTATGTAGAGGTATATTACAGACTATAGTTAATTAGTGTAAATGGTCATCTTGGTATAAGTTACGAACTTCTATTTGAATATTCTTTACCATGCTTTGCTGTTTTATTTGTTAATTTCTCTGAATTTCAGAGTTAAGGTGGAATCTTGGCCACCAAGTGTCAATTTCATTTCCAGAAGTGAATGCAGGCTGCTATTTTCCAACATGTGACTATGTGAGAATTTTATACTACTCAGCAAAAGTGCTTTATATGGTGCGTATGTCTTTTAGATCATACATTCCTTTTTTATCCCGATCAATTTATTTTATCCTTTCTTTCCTAATTGAAAAAATATGAGCTGCATTAGCCCATACGGCTTATTGGTCGACTTCACCAGAGCCTTTATTAATAAGATATTGGAGCATTGAGGTCTCAAACCTTCATATATGTAGAGTTTCTGGCCTTATGTTAATTTTGAACCAACATGTTTTGCTTATAGATCCAAAATAGATGATCGTACGGCTCATTAGAAGTGTGGCCATTTTCAGTTGTACTACCCTATTTATTTAAATGTCCTACATAAGTTAACACCTCATGTTTCAGTTTCAGCGATTAGGTGGGATCTTAATGAAAAAGATATGTATTTAAGTTGTTTTGCTTTTGGTTGGTGTCCTCCTACATAAAGGCTCATTCTCTGTATTGCCATTTGTTACTTGAACAATTCATGATCTTTATAGAGCAATTTATGATCAACATAGTTTAGAGATATGAAAGGGTAATTATAGGCGGCGATGACGCAACAACAAAGTCAAAAACAAGGTGAGGGTTACGCTGATCAGTATCACTTTGTCCCAGTTTCTCTTTCAGATTCACGCTTATTTTTAGCCCAGGTTTTAGTTGGCTGTTGTTCGGTTTCTTCTTTTATGGGTTAACTCAGTCTTGCACCTTTTTTGCTTCTTTTACTATATTTGCTATGACTCTTTCACTGGATGACTAAGGCTTTGGTTCTGATCTGTTCTATGGTTTTTTTGGTGACACTGCAGGATTGATAGGGTGACACTGTGACACTACAAGATTGATAGGCGTGACTCTGTGTAATTATACAGCAACAACTTGCAACCAGTTTGAGCCATTTCAGTACTTGGTTAACAAGTGCAGCCCGTATGCGAGGATCTGCAATTTTTCCTTCCATTGTGAATGGGAGAGCACATGATTGAACCAGGCTGCTCTGTTTACATTTGTATCCATTTTCGTTCAATTTAATAGTGTCACACGGTTGTTTATTTACAAATTACAGATGCTGCACTTTCGACACCACTGGCCAAGGTTTACTAAATTTGATGGTTTTGTACTGTTAATACTACAATTCAGGTTGCTTACTGTATTTTCGGTCGAATTATGCTTACCTAATGAAATCAGAAATGGATTGCAACAGTTTGTAGCTCTACTTTCCAGTTTTATCTCCAGAATGAATTAACACCTCTTGAGCTTTCTAAAATGACTTCATCCATAAAGAACACGACTATCAGTGTGAAGATTTTGGTAAGTAGGTAATATTGCGTAGCTTAATTGTTGGGTGCATGTGAATGTCAGTTCTAAATGGAACTTCTACGTTATATGCAGTCTCTTCATATTGATTGTGCTGTGGTGCACTGCACTGCTTATGACGGCCAATGCTTTAATTTTGTCAGTTTCTAAATACGATAATTGATTACTGAGAAATATCTTAATTGTTCAGATTCATGTGCATGCTCCTTTCATATCAACTGAGTATCCATGGATGGCTCTGTTTTCTTGCATCCTATAGGTGTACTGCTATTCAATTTTTGTTTTGCGATGAGTTTATGGTTACATAGTGCCGTTTTTTTTTCAGATTTTATCGAAATATAATTTGGATGTTGCCATGATATGCTCTAATTTTCTTGGAGACTTTTACATTAACAAGTTATAGTACAATGGTTACTTACCTAATTTCATGCTTTTTGAAGCTTCTGCCAGGATATGCTCTAATTTAAGTACAACAAAATTTGCTGATCCGGATAACTAGGGGATGATGCAAGCGAAGGCACTCACATGCTTCGGATAGTATGTTCTAAATTTAATTTTCCTTGGTTCACGAAACTACTGAAGATATTATATATGAATGCTAATACATTTATCTTCTGTTGTACTGTGTCTTTTTTGCATCTTATTTGATTATTCGTTCCTTAAAGAGATAAACCCTTTTGATGGTGTTTATTAGTTAATCCATATTTACACACGAATACACATGTTGCTATCTGATTAGTTTTTCGCTAAAAGGAAGGTACCTGACTAATTTTTTTTTAAACACCAGGACCATAGGGAAATCCCCGACGGTTAATTTTATATTAATGATGGGGGCTGACTAATTACTGCTTATATAAATACTTATTGTACAAAACAACCGAGGTTTGTGTCATTCTCTGTAAACCTTCCCATACAACTATTTCATCTACTATGTCTTTCATCCACCATAATACTTTTATCTGTAACAAATCATCAGAGGCAGAGTTTTTCACATTTACAATCCACCACACATGCATTTTACTTGCATTCGGTAGTATTCAGATGTGTGTGGTTGCTGTAGTAAACCATCAAAATGTTCATATGAGATCATTAACGTTCTTGCTTGATTTCTTGCAGTACTATCAAGTTTAGATGCATTGGATGGCCATTTGATGAAATATGAGTACTACAAATGCTATCTGATGAAAAGGTGAAATATTTAATGGTGCGAGGGGTTCTTACACTCCTGCAGTATTTAGTGGTACTGCCTGCTTGCAATGTACTGCATTTTTACTTGCTTGGAGTAGTATTCAGATTGCAGATTCAGCAACAATTAAGTTACTGCTTTGTTAATTAAATTTATATTAAATTACTGCTTGCTTGTGCGCTCTGTATTCATTCTATGCAGGTAGCAGAGATATCCTGTAGCAACTGCTTGCTGTACTAACATTGCTACTGTAACTTCTTGGAGTAATTTGACTGAAAAAATTGGTTTGTTTGCTTGCACATATGTGCTCCGAATAGATTTTGCTTGCCTATTCCACTACTCCTATTTGTTTCTTGCTTTAAAAATAAATAACTAAGCAAATCACAATAGTAGTCTTCCCTTTGTAATTTTATTTTTCATAAAATGTGAAGCAATTCCTTTTTTACCTCATGTAGACTGATGCAATCATTGTGAACAACACTGTCAGTTTAGCCGCTGTCATTACCCTTTGTAATTTTATTATTCATAAAATGTGAAGCAATTCCTTTTTTACCTCATGTAGGCTGATGCAATCATTGTCAACAACACTGTCAAGCTGTCATTACCCATTGTAATTTTATTATTCATAAAATGTGAAGCAATTCCTTTTTTACCTCATGTAGGCTGATGCAATCATTGTCAACAACACTGTCAGTTTATAGCCCTTTATATACACATAATTTCTTTGCAGGAGAGGTAAACAGTACTGGGCAATGTCATTTCCTTCATCCTGCAACAGCACAGACTATCAATCAACCTCTATGTTTTTAAGAGTAATCGAGCTGAGCAACTAATTAAAGAAAGTATCTGAGATATTGAGGCAAATCGCATGGACAAGTGCATATTGTACGAGCAAAGAGTGCTTGCAAGGATCGCTCTACCTTGCAGGGACGGTGAGTATTTTGCTATGCTAGCTAGGTGTCATGTACGCTTTACCTGTATATTATCATCATCTGAAGAAAAATCGTCGTCAACAGTTTGGAGTAAAACTGTTTATTTCCAGCAGTCCTCATCTGTACCTGATGATGATAACAAATGTGTAGTATGTCTGCAGGGAGAGATAACATGGTAGTTCAACAAAATTCAAATCCAATGAAATCAGATATAAATAGTCCTACAAGTTGCAATTTCAACTTCCAAATCTTGTGTCTCAGAACTGAGATATGACGATTTAATGCCTGAAAAATGTCCAGTCATCCGCTATAAAAAATGTAAATATAAATTATACAAATATTTAGCGAGATCAGAGATTACGATTAAGTCACCTCTCATCTTTGGAGCTCAATACTTTTGCTACGATTATCTAGCATGGTCATGTGTTCTTCTCCCAGTTCACCTAATATATCTTTGCAAGATCTGTTCTATCAATTGTGTCACTCTACTTCTTAAGTGTTTTTCCTTTAGATTGGACCAGTCCAACCTATACATTAAACATCAGTTCTAAAAAATCTGGAAGTTTGCAATTAGCTCATAGAAATAAACCTTCTCCCCTGCATTGTGAGTTGCGTGTTAAATATCATTGTTTGTATATTTAGCTATTTTTAACAGTATTTGATGGTTGGGTTCTTGGTTCGTCAGTCTCGACCTACTTCGACACATGAAGGTGACACTTTGTTTGCTAATGGAGCGAAGAACAAAGGTTGGTTGCAAATATTCTCTTCACTTATAATACTCTGCACATTTCTCTTTACCTGTTCGTGCAATATTTGCTAGCAGGGTCCTGATTGTCTGATGACCTAGGCCGCAATGTAAATCCTGGGAGGCTGATGCAGTTGCTGGGGTGACATTGTACGGGATTCAAAGTCTATAAGCGGACATCGTTGCAATCAGCAAGTCCAACAAGCCGAGAGACCGCTCGAGGTGAAGAGATCGCCTACATGTAAATCTGGGAACAGAGCATACCATTACATGTGTAGCTGAATTAATTTTCGAAGCCACTCAGTATGGCACATGGTCAACAGATTGTGCAAAAGAAATGCATAAGGTTTTTTTGAACCTCTTACAGTAGGGCAGACCCCTACTGCCTTTTAGTATTAAAAAACGATAATTACATATTTTCGTAATGCCCTTAGCTGGCAGGGAACGAAATTAAATACTATCGTGTGCCTCTAGCTTAGTTCTACGAACTAGAAGTCCGAAATGCATAAGTGGTGCTATTGGTTGAAGGAACTCTTTTTTTTTTGTTACTGTCGGCACCTGAACTTATGATCTATAGCTAGGTACTGACCAAATTTTAGAACAGTCTTATGTGAGTGTGCATTTCGTTGAATATCAGCTCAGAATCATCTAAACGACGTTGAATATCATTGTAACTACAAGAACACCCTTGAACAATCTTTGAGATTTTTTTTAAAAAAAATTTAGTTCTGAGTGACAGGTAAGTTCACACACAGATCAAAGCTCCATATTCACTCTTCATACGAAATAGCTAAACAAATGTTGACACCCACACATATCATCATGCTATAATTATACAAAGAGAACAAACACAGATCAAAACCTCCACTTTTCCTTGCACGATATAATATACAACTTTAAAAAAGAGACAAACGATTAAGACAAATTCTCATTAAGGGCGCAAACAAACGATTAAGAAAAAAAATCATTAAGGGATGACCATATTCCCCCATGCCAATTCACTAAATATTTGCATACAGTCTAAAAGAACTCGCTTTACATATGAAGTTACATTAAATATTTATGACAGCACACGCGCATACTAAATATTTTCAAAAAAAAATCGTTAACATGCAAAATTCACATTCCAACCGCACGGGTGCGGCGTGTCGCCGCACTGAAATTTAACTAGTTCAAGATAATTTATTGGCCTGTTGTGCCTTTTTAGGTTTCTGTGGGAAATATGTTTTGACTCTGGAGATGCACCCACTACCCAAAATTTGTATTTCAAAACGTAAAAAAGTTCAAACAAAATTTTTGGGTATATATCCAGACAGTTTATATTGGTACATTAAGTTTTGCAAAAAAAAAGACATTTTTTGTGACTTCTTTGAAAA
Organism: Poa pratensis; assembly: GCA_947311845.1. Classification (NCBI taxonomy): domain Eukaryota; kingdom Viridiplantae; phylum Streptophyta; class Magnoliopsida; order Poales; family Poaceae; genus Poa; species Poa pratensis. Next base: position 15,974,749 of record CAMZMU010000052.1, read on the forward strand.
AAGACAAATTCTGGTGCTCCAAAATGACTACACGCGAGACATTTTTTTGTCTTTTTTCACAGCCTACAAAAAAATGTCATTTTTCGCGAAACATTTTGTGCGGCAATAGAAAGTTTGGATGTACATCAAAAGAAGTTGTTTGGAATTTTTTGACATTTTTTAATGATTTAAAATATATTTTCATAACGGGTGCATCTAGACTTATGAGTCAAAACACCATGTCCGGTTTTTGTGTCATACATTCACTGCTCCAGCATGCCTCTAACCAATTGAATTTGTTGTATTTAGCTGAATGCTAGGATGGAAGATAAAGTACACAAATCTTATTTCGTTGTGAAAGCAGGTCGTATCAAAACCTTTCCAAAGTCAACATATATCACTTAGGATATGCACAAGGCAAACATTGTGAAATTCTGTTAGAACTTTCTCTAGCCTTTTGGTAATTCTGATAGTCTTCAATAACATGTTTCTTCAATAAAAAAATTATAGACTTTCCAAAGTATAACAACAAGTTGTACAAGAGATAGTTCAGTAAAAAACTTGTTAGTGAAGAAACTTTAGCAACTATATTTCAATCAAGCTATTTGTTATCCACGAAGTGGGTCTATGCCGCATTATGACCAGTGTGATGAACAACGTCTTAATGAAGGGCTACAGTCATGCATGACGCAACAGAGGCTCACGCCATGGTCGGGTCCAATATCTTGTTTTTACAGAAGCTCATCTTGACAGAATTTCAATGTTAACCGTGCTTGGATTGGAGCACTATTGGGATGGGTGATCAACCAGAAAGTTCTTTCCGGGTAATTACGAGTGAGGACAAAATGCGTATGACATACTAGTGTTGGTGTTCGGTTTTGCTCCGCCCAAGCCTACCGGCGATGGGCCTCCCTTCACTCCAGCAGAAGATTTTTTTCTTTTCTTAACTGAATTTGGGTCACAACAAATCAACATGGTGTGTTTGGTCATGTTTTCGTTCTCCTGGTTGGGAATGAGAATGGTTATCAAGTGATTCGAGCTTATTCACATACTAGTATTTTTAGAATCTTGTGTATCAAATAAATCCCTCAATGAGTCACAGATTCGCAATCACGGGAAATAACTCGGTGTAATAAAGGGTATCATGTATTCATGTTTATATTCTTTTTAGCGATTAGGCTCTTCTTACTGGTTTGTGAATCGTCCAATGGCGTTCGGTTTTCTGCTTAGCCTTGTTTCGACGTTTGTGCTTATGCTCCCTTGTTTCCGATTTCTCTCTATGAGATAGGATCTGATCTTCTTTGTTTCGATGTACGTGCTTCAGCTCGTATATTTCTGGTTATCTCTCTATCTGTTTTGGCGTTTTCCCCGCTGAAGCTTTTCCGTGTAGCTTCCGGTTTCTTGCGTGAGAGGATCTGACAGTCAGGGTGTTTATCCGTGTTTCTTCCGGTGCACAGGTGACAAGGATATACCCTTCAGATACCTTACCATGAGGGTACCTGGTGCACGTGATGAATAAAGCCCAACAAAGGATTACCGAAGCCCATGGAGGGAGGCCCAAGATGAAGGCGTACTTCCCAAGATAGGCATAGTCGGTTTGAACTTACCTTACATGTAATCCTAGTCGGTTACGAACCCGAGATCCAACCTCCTATATAAAGGCTGGGAGGGTGACCGATCGAGGACACGCAATACTCCAGCACCAAAACCCTAGCAAGATCGACATCTTGCCAGGACCCTTGTAGCTCGCATATTCTCCATACATCAATAGAGACAAGCAGGACGTAGGGGTTTTACCTCACTCGAGGGCCCTGAACCTGGGTAAATCCCGCTTGTCAGTCGTCGATACTACCAACTCTACACGTTCTCTACCCCATAATCTTAACCCTAGGTCCTTAACCATGGGTATTGTCGAGGACACACCTCGTCAACAGGTATGCACACACTGCGGAAACTGATGGACTGAGTACTACTACCAGATTTGCTTCCGTGTGCTTTAGCACAAGCAGCAACACTAGCAAGTCAATTTGGTAGTCAGCCAATCTTTACTATATAATATGTCTTGAGGTGATAGTTGGTATGTTATTTTTGTTTCCGATTCTACCCATACATGTTAGAAAATATTACGACATCTGCCACCGCCAAAGAGACATACCGGTTCGTTGTTTCTGTGCAAACGAAAAAAGAATCCCCCAACCGTGGCCATCTTCCCCGCACAGAATGGCGCGCAAATCAGAGCAGAGAAGGGCCGGATCCATGGCGAAATACTGGCTTCTGCGGCCGCCGCTCCTCTTCTTGGCGCTGTCCGTGGTTCTCTTGCCGCCGCCGCCGGCGGAAGCGGCGGCGTGCCACCCAGACGACCTCCTCGCGCTGCGGGCCTTCGCGGGGAACCTCACCGCCGGCGGCGACGTCCTCCTCCGCGCCGCCTGGTCCGGCGACGGTGGCTCCTGCTGCGGCTGGGAGGGCGTGGGCTGCGACGGCGCCGGCGGCCGCGTGACGGCGCTTCGGCTGCCCGGGCGCGGGCTCACGGGGCCCATCCCGGGAGACTCCCTCGCCGGCCTCGCGCGGCTCCGGGAGCTCGACCTCAGCCGCAACACGCTCTCCGGGGGCGTCTCCCCCGTCGCCGCCATCCCCGGGCTCCGCGCCGCGGACCTGTCCTTGAATCTGCTCCTCGGCTCGCTGCCCGACCTCGCCGCGCTCCCGGGCCTGGTCGCCTTCAATGCCAGCAACAACTCCCTCTCCGGCGCGCTCGGGCCCGACCTCTGCGCCGGCGCGCCGGCCCTGCGGGTGCTCTACCTCTCCGGCAACCGCCTCGCCGGCGCGCTGCCCTCGTCTGCCACCCCGCCGCCCTGCGCCGCCACGCTCCAGGAGCTCTTCCTCGGCGCCAACTCCTTCTCGGGCGCCCTCCCCGCCGCGATCTTCGGCCTCGCCGGGCTGCGGAAGCTCTCCCTCGCCTCCAACGGGCTCGCCGGCCAGGTGAGCTCGCGCCTCCGCGAGCTCAGAAACCTCACCTTGCTGGATTTGTCCCTGAACCGCTTCTCCGGGCGGCTCCCGGATGTGTTCGGCGACCTCACGTCGCTGGAGCATCTCTGGGCGCACTCCAATGGCTTATCCGGGTCGCTGCCGCAGTCGCTGTCGTCACTGTCGTCTCTCCGCGACCTCAACCTCCGGAACAACTCGCTGTCGGGTCCAGTTGCTCATGTCAACTTCTCTGGTATGCCGCTGCTTGCTTCCGTTGACCTTGCAACGAACCACCTGAATGGATCACTCCCCGTTAGCCTGGCGGATTGTAGTGAGCTCAAGTCGCTCAGCTTTGCCAAGAACAGATTGACCGGGAAATGGCCAGAGGATTATGGCCGACTCGTGTCGCTCTCCATGCTCTCGCTCTCCAACTACAGCCTGCACAACATCTCAGAGGCGCTTGCGGTGCTTGGCCAATGTGAAAACCTCACCACACTGATTCTCACCAAGAATTTTGTCGGTGAGGAGCTGCCGACTGATGGCATTGGTGGGTTGAAGAGCCTGGAGGTGCTCACCCTTGGCGACTGTACTCTAAGGGGAAGGGTTCCTGAATGGCTGTCTCAGTGCAAGAAATTAGAGGTGCTAGATTTGTCCTGGAACCAATTGGTCGGCACCATCCCATCGTGGATTGGTTAGTTTGACCACTTGAGCTATTTAGATCTCTCGAACAATTCCTTGGTTGGCGAGCTACCGAAGAGCTTGACACAGCTGAAGAGCCTTGTGACGGCCAGGCATTCGCCGGGTATTGCATTCACTAGCATGCCATTGTACGTAAAGCATAACAAAAGCACAAGTGGGCGGCAATATAACCAGCTCTCGAATTTTCCACTGTCATTGTTCTTGAACAACAATGGTCTGAATGGGACTATCTCACGTGAGTTTGGTAACTTGAAGGAGCTACATGTGCTGGATCTGAGCAACAATGTCATGTCTGGAAGCATTCCTGATGCACTCTCGAGGATGGAGAATTTGGAGGTTCTGTCCTCCAATAATCTCAGTGGATCCATTCCATCATCCTTGACAGAGCTCACCTTCTTGTCTAAGTTCAGTGTGGCTCACAATCACTTGGTTGGGCCGATCCCGAACGGAGGGCAGTTCCTCACCTTCCCCTCTGATGATTTCTTGCCTTCGACTTTCATATATGTCGGGCTTTGGCGATGGCCTTGGCGGCGGTGGAGGGAAGGCGTCTGGCAACCGGAGGCTGAAGATGCTAAATGCTTCTCTCGTATCAACTGGAGTATCACCTCAAGTTTTGTTTTTCCTTTGTCACCGACAATATAATTTAACTTTCGCTCGAATATGCAGCTGCCTATACTGAATCTGTACTTGTGCGGCAGTAAGCCAGTAATGAAATCTGGAATTGTATGATTGCCTTGCCTGATTTGGTACCACTTACCACTATTCTTGATCGTTAGAGTTGCTTCTTAAAGGAGATAGAATTATCGGCTAATACATCGTGTTGCTCATTTCATGGGACCATTGTTGTAATAGATGCAATATCAGGCAAGATCCAAACACACTGAGAGTCATTTGGATTGTCGAGAAACTAATTCCCATGTCAAGAGCGTAGATGGATTGTTGTTATTAATGTGTGCAAATTGTTATATAAATATTCCGATATATCCAATGAATATTTTCACAGAGTCACATCATTGTATATACATTGTCCGAATGGAACAACTAAATAACAACTTTATTACGTTGACAGTTTAATACGATACTATTTTGATTTTCTGGTCCTATTTCAATTTTCCACTACTTGATATCTACATCCAAACCAAGCAAGATATATTTAAACTTCTTCATCTTGGCGAGCATGATCTAACACAGCGACACCGCCATGCCGACGAGAACTTACTTTGCGCGCTTCGGCGCTTCCACTGCAGTTTTTTCTCCCGTTGCAACGCACGGGCAAATTTGCCAGTTGATAGCTAGTATTGTGTGCCTTCCATGACAACGGTAAGGCAATTTTTTGCATCGCTTCAACCGGGAGGGGAGTTTCTCTAGACATGGACCGTAGAGTCCCTTGTCCACGCCATTTAGGTATAGGCTTAGTTGTTCCTAATGCTTCCCAAATCTAACAATTTCCTCAAAAGACGACTTTAGTTGAAATAGAGGATTTTTCTTGAGTAGAACTATATCCATGGTGGCTAGCTCACTTGAGATATGTAAGTATGACTTCTCGCTAGTTGATCACGGTGGATGGGAGCTGTTCTAGCTATCTGATGCATGTAAACGACACCATGTGAGGGCTATATATATGCCACACTGGATGCAAGTCAGGAAGAAATGATAATAACTCATCGGCATGGTGGATGGCCTGTGGCACCGAAGGTGCTTAATTTATTGACTTGTTGTACCATTTTTTAATAAGTTGTACAAGTTTTGGTGAGGTCATACATTGAATCCTCTAACATGCCTTCAACCAAGTGAATTTGTTGTATTTGGCTGAACAATATGATCAAAGATAAAGTACACAAATCTTATTTCATTGTGAGATCAGGTCGTCTCTAAACCTTTCAAAATTCAACATATATCTTTTAGGATATGAACACGACAAACATTGTGAAATTTTGTTAGTCTTTCTGTGTAGCCTTTTGGTCATTTTGATAGTCTTCAATAACAAGTTTCTTCAATAAAAAACTGATAGACTTTCCAAAGTATAACAACAAGGAGTACACGATACTTCGGTAAAAAAAAAACTTGTCACTGAAGAAACTTTAACAATTATTTTCAATCAAGCTATTTGCTATCCACATAGTGGTATATGGGATTACCACGGTCTGACGAACAATTCTAAAAAAAGGAGCTATAATCACGCATGACGCAACAGATGCCCACAACATGGTCGTGTCCAAGCACAATGACAACGAGGGGGCGCTTGAGGTCCTCATTGTCAGCGGGGCCTATAAGAGCATCTCCAACAGACGCCTCAAATATGCAGCACACTTCAAATAACCGCTTTTTAACGCGCGCGGGGCTGAATGTATCGCTCCAGCAGAAGCTCTATAAGTCAGCGCGCTGTAAAAATCGTAGCGCGCTGGACGAAGCTAGGTATTTTGCCTCATATTTGCAGCCTGGCCAACAACGCGCTGCACAAAACGACTTCCACACTGGACGAAACTGGAGGCGAGGCGCGAAGCCAACTGCCACTGAAAGTTCCCACGCGTTGTCTCCTTGCCGGAATCGAAGTAGCCAACCTCCGGCCGCCGCCGGAATTGGGCCGCCGGCATCCTCCGCCGCCCGCCGCCGGCCTTCCCCGCCACCCGCCTCCGCCCTACCCCGCCAAGGCCACGACGACCATGGCCTCGGCGGCCACGGCCACGGCCCGCCCGCCGCCCTGCACTGCCCCTTCCGGCCGCCGCCGCCGCCCTCGAATCACGCCGGAATCGGCCGCCGGACGCCGGGAACGACCGCCTCCTGCCGACTGCTCCAATCGCTGCTCCAATCTGCCACGCGCCTGCAGGTCGCCGCCGCCGGCCGGTAGGCCGCTGTCCGAGCCGTGCACCGGAATAGAGGGCAGACCACCGCAGGCCGCCGCCTAGGGCCTCCTACAGCCCATCATCGCCCTCCTCTCTTTCTCCTGCTACAGGTCGATGCCCTCCACCCTGGGCTTCCTGCAGGGCGCCGCCGCCGCCTCGGGCAAATAAACAGACCTCGCCGCCCTCTTGTAGGTACCACGCCGCCGGAATCGGCCAGAATCGGCCGCCGGCCATGGAGTGGAGGTGGAGGCCGAAATCAGGGAGCCAATTGCGTTTCTCAAAAAATTCGTAGGGTCCTTTTTATCGAAGTCAGGGACTTGTTTGTTGTACAGAAATATGTTTGTAGTGCTCTATTTTACAGCGTCTGCTGGAGCGCTCTTTTTGGTGTTCTGTTTTACAGCGTCTGCTGGAGCAATTTCGACCGCCGCGCACTAAAACGACATACCGCGCGCTGCAAACACGTTTTAGCGCGCCGAAATATAGAGCCTCTGTTGGAGATGCTCTAAGCAAGTTTGATGCCTTCTTCTCTAGTGTCCATTATGTCTGCACTCTCCCACGTATGACGCCTGCCGATTCAGACTCTCACGGGAGTGTGAGCAAGTTTGATGCAATCATCTCTTGACGAGCGGGCGGAACCCATGGGAACCACATATACACAATCAGAACTCAGAAGAAACACTTAGGCCCCGCTTGGAAGGGAAGGAGTAAATCTATTGTTTGGGTATACCAATATTGCAGTCAATTAAGACTAGCAAGCTCTCACACTATAAAATAGATAAATTACAAGTATTTGTACAACCGCTATGTAAATTGGTGAACTAAAGAATCCCGGATCATATTTGCATCGCCATCCATGAATACAAAATTCAGACAGAAAAATATAGTGTTTAAAGTAAGTAAATTATGTTAGAAATGATTGAAGCATCGTTGTTTCCTTCTTGGAGGTGTTGCTTGGTACGCGGCGATTCCGAGTGGTAGGTTTGTGGTGGGAATTGGCCGGAGATGACGCAGCGGTTGCGAGTCACTATTGTTTTCGTTGATCCGCCAATGTTGGCATTGTTTTCTCTTCTTCTTTCGCTTTCTTTTCTTTTGGTCGTCTTTGTGCTGTTTGCCCCAGCAGTGGTCTCAAAGTTGTATCGGGTGGTTGCTATATTAATATAGCGAGGCGAAAGCCTATTTCTTCATACATAATCTTTTTTGGACTCGACACAAAATGTTCATAATAGACAATGGGATCCTTAATAAGAGGAATCAATATTAGATATTTACTTCTAGACTTCCACGATCATTGAAAGCTTATGTCCTTCTAATTATAATGACGTGTGCACTATAATCCTCAGGCCTTGTTCGGCTGTGGTGTTTTGGGGTGTTTTGGGGTGAACACCCCTCACACCCAAAACACTCCAAAACACCCCAATCCACTTGTCCAGCAAAAACACTCCATCAGATTAGTTGTTTGGTACACAGGTTTTATAAAGAGGTGTTTTCACACAGATCTATTGCACACAATTACAAAAATGGCACAATTCATCAACAAAAACCTGATACTTTTTAACAGCATGTCAACGCACAATTCATCAACAAAAACCTGATACTTTTTCACAGCACACGGGACACACAATTTAAGCAATTCATAACATTAAGTAACAATAACTCATGCTTTCCAAGTTTATCTCAGGTTATTACAACACAATTTGATAAAAGTTCATCAAATACTTCTCACAAACATTATTTTTTGCTTCTCAGGTTTATCCCAAATAGTTATCTGACAAGATGGTCACATAAACATAACAAGAAGAAACAAGCTTGCAGCACGAAGATCATCACCACAAGAAGATCATCTCAGCAAGAATTTTGCTTCATGACAAGTTGTTTCTGCAAGCAATGTAGACATGTGTTATTGAAGCAATTAGACAAGTTGTTTCTGCAAGCATTGCCTAGTCTATATGATAATAATGAAAAACATCAACTCTTCTTCATCATCGGCTTTTCTCTTCCTAGCACGCTCTAGACTCCGTTCATTCATTGCAGAACTAAACTACAATAAATTAAGAAACTAATAAGATGAAACGCATAAGCATTGGTAAAATGTAAAAGGGCACAAACATGCATCTTCATACTTAAAAAATGCCTAAAAGCCAAGGACATGGACATACCGTAATCAGGGGAGCTCACAGGACTCCAAGACGGCGGCGGCTCGTCCACCCCAACTATAACCGGAGGTTTGGGTAGCTACAAGGATACAAAAAGGAAATAATTCAGTACAACATGGATAATTCTTATCATATAGACTAGGCAATGCAAGGACATCACTATAAAAAAAAGAAAAACATGCAACATGTATACTTCTTATCATAGACCCTAGGAAATGCAAGTGATTGTATGGCTCGGTACATGATGGATCAGAGCAACCAATTGCCCACAGGTCAACCAAACCAATGATAAGGCGAGAAAAGATTAATCTGAATAATGCTCTGCTGCATGTTCGATAAAACGTGAAGGTTTTATTCATGCCAATATTATTTAGCATATTACAATAAATGAATCATCGCACCTATTGACTACATACATCCTTATCGTTTTCAAGGAAAGAGGCAGAAGCTCTTGCGTTCAGTTGCACAGATAGTACATACAAATATCCCCCTACAGTCTCATGTTTCAGCATGAGTTGCCTAATCCTGAACATTAGCTCTTTCCACAGTGATATATTATCACCTACCTAAGCACAGAAAAAAACAATGCAACAGCAGATTCAAGTTTGGCCATCCCAAGAGGAACCATGGTGTTGGCAGATATCCCTAAACTCAGCGCAGTTGTATCCAAGAAAATACGATTTCCCTTTTTCCTGAATATGGATCACTGTGGGCTCTATTGCTTGATAATTGACCATCATATACTAGCAAACAAAGTATCCACTTATCAGCAGACAATGGCACTAGCAAGTGACATTAATTTAATCGGCAGGCTAATAATCTATGCAAGGACTGTAGTATACTAGATAACATCGCGTCCTAAATAACTCATCATCAGACGAGACGAAGAAACCTTCCCCTGAACAAGTATCAGATCACCCTAATCCATCGTGCTATCTTTCCAGAAATAGCAAACGATTCGTCAACAGGTACTACAGGGGACGAAGAACAAATGCGGGTACATGTAATTTCACGCACAAGTGATAGCATCAACACATCCGCATCAATTATCAAGAACCAAGAACTGCCACCAATTCATAGCATGGAAACCCTAGAAACGCCAATGGACACCTAGGTCAGATAGAGAAAGGATTGGCGAGGCGTACCTGATAGAATTCATCGTAGTCGGCGCACGCGGCGGAGAACGAGAGGTGAGGCGGCGTCCGGAGCTCCGGTGGCGGCGGGATCAAAGAACCGGTCGGGGCGCGAGGGGGGAAGGCGCCAGGAGATGATGAAGGTCTTGATCCCGGGGAAGAGCACGTCGGCGAGGGGCAGAGGCGACGAGCGACGGCGGAGGCGGAGGCGACGAGCCGCGCGCCGCCAGAGCTCGAAAACACGGAAGAAACGCGAGTACGACTCGCGTCTTCGATCCCGTCCTACCCGACGTGGTTGGACTGGGTTTCCTAGGGTTGGCCCTGTCGAGCCCGGCCTGCCAAACAGATTTCACGTGTTTTCTGGTGTCTTTATTTGGGCCGGGATTTTACACGCAAAACACGGCCTATACACGACTGCCGAACAAGGCCTCAGGCAGAATTATTCTCCTCGTGTTTTGGACTCCAGGTCACTTAGCCTTTTCTCCTTCGAGAGTTGTCCCAAGAAAGAAAATCTGGTTCCTTCGAGCCAAACCAAAATACGCCCGCGAAAAATATTTGGGCATGCGCGCCAAAATTCTCGTTTACCAGCGCAAATACTAGACGCCTTCCACCATTTCCCGCATCCCCTCCCCGATTGCCTAATCCCACAGCCGCCACGCGCGTCCGCCGTTCCAGGTCCGGCGAGATGAGTCCATCTCACAGCCGTCACTGCGCGCCGGCGCTGTCCGACGACGACATCGTCAGCGTCTTCCTCCGCATCCCTCCGGATGACCCGGCGCTCCTCGTCCGCGTCTCCGTCGTCTGCAAGGACTGGCGCCGCATCCTCACCGGCCCCGAGTTCTGCCGCCTCTACCGCGAGTTCCACGGCACGCCACCCTTGCTGGGTTTCGTCGCCAACTGCTGGTCCCGGAAGAACGGCGACGTATCCCGCTTCATTCCAACCACAACCTTCCGCATCCCAGGTATCTACCCCAGTAACTGGAAGGTCATCGACTCCCGCCACGGCCGCATCCTTGTGGAGCCTGCTGTGGCTGAATATGAATTCCTCAATAGTGGATACATCGTCTGGGACCCCATCACCAATGGCCAGTGGGGAGTTCCATTCCCTAGTATCCGTCGCCAATCGTGGACTGGCGCAGTTCTCTGCGCCAAAGAACACTGCGACCACCTCGCCTGTCATGGACCGCCCTTCTTTGTAGCCATGGTGGGTTCCTGCCTCGGGACCACATCCGCCTGCGTATACTCACCGGAGTCTGGTTTGTGGAGCGACATCATCACCCTGGAGCACGAGGATTACATCGACAGAACTGGGCGCAGCATCCTTGTGGGAAATAATACACTCTACTTCCCCTTTGACGACTGTTCCGGAGTTCTGCAGTACAACTTGGTCGAGCAGAAACTATCTGTCATCGATCTCACGTTGTAGCATTCTGTGATTAGCAAAGCTCCTGCAGTAGCTCTGATTTTTACTCCTTCAATTTGTTCACCACCAAACACAACAGTCCATAGGAATCATCCCGTAATTGTAGCATTGTTGCTGAAAAAAATATAGAAAATCTAAATTTACGTAACCTAGAATAGCCATCGGCCTAGCGAGGTCACTGACTTCTCTTGATGTGGGCTGACCAGTGACCTCTCAAATTGGCCTTGAGGCTCAGGGCTGGGTCCAATGCCAGGCTCATTCCCATCCTGATCCGTCTGGCATGCCATTTTTAAATCCTAATAAGTTCATTTGTTTAAAACTTAAATGCTGATATGCTTAAAAAAACTTAAATTCTTATAAGTTATTTATTTATATTCTTCTATGTTACTAGACATGTGTATGTATGAATGTCTGCTAGTTCTCTCATGCAGCTAGGATAGTTGTAGACAAGATTTCCCAGCCATGTTTTGTTTGGCTTGGATACAAGCCAACATGTCAAATTAGTTTATGTGGATATGAGGTATTTTTTGCCAAAAAAAAACATGACTAATGTTGCACAACAGACAGATGTCACTCATGCTGGTAGTTCCGAACATGAACACAATCACATCAAGAATAATGATATTCTACAAAGAGACATTTCAAAAACGTTTCCCAACATTGTCGACTTGAGACCATGTGCAACCAATCTTAAGAAAGGAGAATCAAATGTATTAATATGGTAACCATAATGCAATATTTTTTTTTGAGTTTCTCGTAGGAATATCCTGCCTATATTTGTCATTTGAAAAAGAAATAGAAGGCTCAGATTTAAATCTAAATAATTAGGTAGAAGCATACTTTACACCAAAAAGCTACATTTTCTAGGGCATGTACAATGGTTGATAAAATTGTTTTTTATGTTATACATGCCATTTAGATAAGATAGATAAACAAGTTATATAGTATGTTATATCTTAGTGTCATCTTAATGCTTGCATGCTCCTAAACTTATGGAGTGACTAAAATTAGATTAGAAAATGCAAAACCAATACATGTTGTACAACCGAGCGAAATATCTTATCTTTCATAATAAGATATCATCTCTTAGCTAAAGAGAAGACAACCTTTTCTTCTTCAAAAAAAGAAAGAAAAGACAACCTTTTCTTCACATTTATGTCTCCCAACTAAGTAATTTTTTATTTGGCATGGCTAAGATAAAACCATTATACATGCCCTTAGTTGAGGAAGATATATAGATGATGACAAACAAATCTTCGTTGAGGAACAGCAAGCTTCTTTTCTTTCTCTCTCCTCTCCCGTTCCCCTCCATCTCCTTGAGAGTCGTTCCAGCCTGCCCGGCGCCGCTCTGCCCTTCCTCCGCCGGCTCTGCCGGCCGGAGGAGAGCTGGAGATGGTGGCCGTGGCTGCCTGTACAGCGTAGTGGTAGGTTGCCTCGCCATTAGTTTAGGTTTAGGGTTTGTTGCTCCGTCCCTTGTGGCGTTGGGCGAATTGCTGCGAGGCTCTTCTGGTCTTGTACTCCTGCCGAGTACGGGCTGGCCATCTGCGACGTCCTCTGTCAAGCTTCCATGGCGGGAGGTTGCTGGTGGAGTGGTAGTTGGGAGCCTCCTCTTTAATAACGGCAGATCTGGCTGTCTCTGGATCTGGCGAGCTGCTGCTGTTCGATTCCCCCTGGCCGGCCGTGGAGGCGAGGAGGGTGGATGGGACGACGCTTAGTTTGCTCGATCTGAAGATGGTGCGTTGTGCCTGGCGTGGTCGCCCTCGTGCAGCGGCCATGCCGTGATGAAGCTGTCCTCTGGTGGCTCTCCATGGAGGAGGGCGACTCGAGGAGGTCAAGCCAAAGGTGTTGACTTGCATATGCATCTGAGATGTGGTGCGGTTGATTCTTCTCCGGCCGGCCGTGGAGGCGAGGGGAGGAGATGGTGTCGTGACTGCATCGGCAGATCTGAGGATGGCGTTGTGGGGTTTCTGTCACCGGAGCTCACGAGCGGCTTCTGGCGTACGGCGGTGGAGGTGAGGCAGTCCGTCATGCTCCAGTGGATGGAGGCGGCAGCTGGTTTCGTTTCTTCGGCGACCTCTTTCATAAAGCTCGGTAATCGTGGATTCAACGGCGGCAGCAATGACCTGGGTGACTCCCCTGTTACTCGTCTTGGTGACGGTGGAAGAGGGGATCACCAAGCTCTTGTTTGCTTGCGGTTGGTTCTGCACCAGGGGAGCATAGAAGCTGCTCCTTGGAGGCCATCCATGGCGGCACATGGTCGGCCGCCATCTCTGATGGTTGAAAGGCAACCCCTCCATCCCTTCTTCGTCGGCTACGTCATCCTCCGGCCGGCGACAGATGGTATATTTCAACCTCCAGGCCGTTGTGCCATTGCGGAGGCCCTTTGGCTCTGGTGCAGCTGGCTCCCGATGCCCATCTCCAAGTGGTTCGTCCCCGGCGGTGGTGTGCTTGGTTGTGCTGAGCTTTTCCGATGCGGTGGTGATGGAGCCGGACCTAGTTGCGTTCCTCAATTTAGTTCTAGGGTCCTTGATGCACAATATAAGGACTGGGTTGTAATTTTGATTTTCTGTCGGTCCTCTTTGTACTTTGCCACTGCTATGAATACAAGCTTCTAGGTCCATCTCGTACCGCCCCTGTTCAAAAAAAGAAGATAAAGTTGGTGAGAAAAAAATGTAGTCATTTCTTTGGGCTTCATATTGAACTTTATCTTCCTTTGCTTACACTTCACTCATTCCATTTTCAAAAGTTGGCACGAAGACAAAGTCTGAACTTTGAACAGAAAATGCAGTCCCACAAGGCAATTATAGTTGATCCAGATCTGACAACTCAACAAGTCAGTCAATTACCCCGAGCATGCATCTACGTGGAGTCTGTCATCACGCCTACGTGGCGCGCTCCCGTTGGCCACCTGCGCGTCCCAGCAGCCTCTGATTGGCCGGAACGACGCACGCCACGTCTCTCCCCGACCAGCGCACATCTTCACCGTCGCATCTCCCACCCAGCCCCATCTCAGCCGTCGCCCCTCCTCCCTTTCTTATACCCTCCCCTTGTCTGGGTCGCTTCGGCAGAAGGAAAATTGAATTTAGTTCAAGTTTCGGAAGCTGACTTGTTTGTCAGTACCGAGCAGGGCTGGCTAGTTTGTTCGAATTTTGTGAGTCTTGGATCCGTCAAAACCCTACAACAAGGGCAGATACTCATCCGGCACCGCCTCGCAAGCAAGCAAAATACTCATTCAGCACGGAGAAATAGCATACAAGCGTGGCTACAGATCACATAACCAGGTATTATACTACAGCAACATGAGCTACGTACATTTTTGGCAGAATCATACATCACAAACAGTGGATGCACATAGTCACCATTATCTAATCAAACCAGTGCAATTAGTGTAAACTGCCAAGACTCCCACAAATGCCCGCGGAAGTTCGGAATGCAGAGCCGTGAAGGGCTAATATAATACAACATTAGTTGTACTATCGACAGAGAATCCTCACATTAAGAATATTACCGACTTAATTATACACACAGTGTTGAGTCGACGCATATTCCCACGAGGATGAGAATGTCCTTTCCACTTAATAAATACCAACTTAATGCACTAGTGGAAACAGGACCTTTGGCCGAGGGCCGATATGGGGAACTAGTACCGGGCCGGCTGCTCTGACGCTGCGCAGGTCGGATCCCGGGTCGTAGGGCACCTCTAGTTCCGGGCCGTGATACAGCCCGGGACTGAGGCTGTCAGCGGCAGGTGTGGATAGGAGGGTGGACCTTTCGTCCCCGGTCGTGGTACAGCCCGGTACTAGAGGTCCGGCTATATCATCTCCCACCCCGGCCAGCCACCATTTTTGAACTACCAAGCTCATCTCCATTGTTTCCTCTCCCAAGATCAATTGTATCCCATTTCTTTCCAAGATTTGTGAAGATAGAAGGCACCCATCTCTCCAAGGGTTAGATACACTTAATCCTTTCACCCGGCGGCCGATTTTTAGCCATTTCCAACAAGTTTAGCTCATTTCATTTTGGTAGTGCCCTTAGGAGTTTGATGAAATGTCTAAGCTAGGTAGTTTATTTTTTTTATATATTTTGAGCTCAAATTAATTTATGATTTGTGGATTTTAGTGTCGTCTTGGTCCTCACCGCTGTCGATAGCCCCCGACGTCCCGTGACTGGCACCACCTCGGTGAGGCTCTTTTTTATCTTTTATTTTACAAAATTACTTGTATGATTTGAATGCATAATTATTTTTCTTGTATAATTTTCTTATGTTTTTTATATGTATAGTGTCATGGTTTTGATATCCGTCCCCGTCGGCCTCGTCCGGTCTATGATTCGGATGTGGTATATTTTTATCACTATTTATTTTGTTTCGTGTTTATAACAATCATGCCGACCAAATTGACATAGATATATTTTTATTTAGGAGGTAGTTGAACCGGAAATTCCAGCCGACCCTATTGTCGAGTTTTTAAAAAAAGAAAACGATTTGAAAGCAAAATTGAAGATAAGTGAAGATCTTCGTCTCCAATGCCTAGAAGAGAGATGGTATTGGACTTGAAGATTGCCGACATCGTGATGCTCACGGGATCGTCGTCGCTGCTCACGAGATGAAGATGGATGCAATGCGCTTGAAGCTTAAAAGATTAGAAAATATGTCATTAGTCAAGAGGCTTGGTATCATTATGCTGTTGGTTCAATAGTTACCTTAGTTGCGATTCTGATCGCATTTGTTGTTGGATTTAAATTCTTTAGATAGTTGTATTCTAGTTTCAATTAATTTATGTTTTATGAGAACTATGTATTACATTTGGTCACTACTCTATTTGGTTTTAATGTGATGAACTTGTATTAATGAATATATGGTATGTTTCCTATTATGTTGGTTTATCGTAATGGGTTTTAGCGGTGATTTGCAGATGAGTCATCCATGGATGTACGCTGACCGACGCTCTAAAGAGTACATGGATGGCGTGCAATCTTTTCTCAATGTGGCTAAGGATAACAAGGGGCCGAATGGTTTTATGTGTTGTCCATGCAGAAATGTCGGAATGAGAAGGATTACTCTAACACAGACAGAATTCACCTCCACCTGATAACTTCTGGTTTCATGCCCGGCTATAATTGTTGGACCAAGCACGGAGAAAAAGGGGTTATGATGGAAGACAACGAAGAAGAAGAGAACGATGACAACTACATGTACCCTGAATACGATGGTAACCCAACAGGGGAAGCTGATGATGAAGAGGTACCAGATGATCCCATCATACATGATGATTTACGTGGGGTCATCGTTGATGCACATACCCTAGCAGAAACTACACTTGAGAAGTTGAAGTTGGAGCGCATGTTAGAGGATCACAAAACAAAGTTGTACCCAACTTGCGAAGATGGCAACACAAAGCTCGGTACCACACTGGAATTATTGCAATGGAAGGCAGCGAATGGTTTATCTGACAAGGGATTTGGGAGTTTACTGAAAATAGTGAAGGACAAGCTGCCGGCTGGTAACGAATTGCCCGAGAGTGCGTATGAAGCAAAGAAGATTATCTGCCCTCTAGGATTAGATGTGCAGAAGATACATGCATGCATTAATGACTGCATCCTCTACCGCGGTGAGAAGTATGAGAATTTGAATGAATGCCCGGTATGCGGTGCATTGCGGTATAAGATCAGAGCAGATGACCCTGGCGATGTTGAGGGCCAGCCCGCCAGGAAGAAGGTTCCTGCCAAGGTGATGTGGTACGCTCCTATAATACCACGGTTGAAACGTTTGTTCAGAAACAAAGAGCATGCCAAGTTGTTGCGATGGCACAAAGAAGACCGCAAGAGCGACGAGATGTTGAGACACCCGGCTGATGGGTCGCAGTGGAGAAAAATCGATACAGAGTACAAGGAATTTGCACGTGACGCAAGGAACTTAAGGTTTGGTCTTAGCACGGATGGCTTTAATCCTTTTGGGGAGCAGAGCAGCAGTCATAGCACCTGGCCTGTGACTCTATGTATCTATAACCTTCCTCCTTGGTTGTGCATGAAGCGGAAGTTCATTATGATGCCAGTGCTCATCCAAGGCCCGAAGCAACCCGGTAACAACATTGATGTCTACCTGAGGCCATTAGTTGATGAACTTTTACAGTTGTGGCGTGATGAAGGGGTACCTGTGTGGGATGAGTACAAACAACGGAATTTAACCTACGAGGGTTGTTGTTTGTAACCATCAATGATTGGCCTGCTCTTAGTAACATTTCAGGACAGTCGAACAAGGGATACAATGCATGCACACACTGTTTAGATAGCACTGAAAGTATATATGTAGGTAACAAGAATGTGTACCCGGGTCATCGTCGATTTCTTACAACTCAGCATCCCCTAAGAAAGAAAAGCAAGCAGCAGCATTTCAAAGGTGAGGCAGATCACCGGCCGAAGCCACCCCTCCAAAGTGGTGAAGATATATATGATGCGGTCAAGGATTTAGATGTAATCTTTGGAAAGGGTCCTGGCACAGTCTGTTCCGAAGGACGCTAACAACCACGTTCCCCTGTGGAAGAAGAAGTCTATATTTTGGGAACTACCCTATTGGAAAATCCTAAAGGTCCGCTCTGCAATCGACGTGATGCACGTGACGAAGAATGTTTGCGTGAACCTGCTAGGCTTCTTGGGCGTGTATGGGAAGGCAAAAGATACTCCGGAAGCACGAGAGGACCAGCAACTTTTGAAAGACCCAAAGAACCTGCATCCAATGAGGACGGATAAAGGACGTCTACGTCCTGCTAGCTACGTTCTTACCAAAGAAGAGAAGGAGATATTTTTTGAAGTCCTGAGCAGTATGAAGGTCCCGTCTGGCTTCTCGTCGAATATAAAGGGAATAATAAATATGGCAGAGAAAAAGTTCCAGAACCTAAAGTCTCATGACTGCCACGTGCTGATGACTCAACTGCTTCCGGTTGCATTGCGGGGGCTTCTACCGGAAAATGTTCGAGTATCCATTGTTCAGCTATGTGCGTTCCTCAATGCAATTTCGCAGAAGTCAATCAGCCCAACCACTCTATTAAGGTTACAGAAGGATGTGGCTCAATGTCTCGTTAGTTTTGAGTTGGTGTTCCCACCATCCTTCTTCACTATTATGACACATCTCCTAGTACACCTGGTCGACGAGATTCACATTCTGGGTCCTGTATTTCTACACAATATGTTCCCCTTTGAGAGGTTCATGGGAGTGTTGAAGAAGTATGTTCATAACCGTGCTAGGCCAGAAGGAAGCATCTCCAAAGGGTATGGAACAGAGGAGGTCATTGAGTTTTGTGTTGACTTTATTCCCGGCATTAAGTCGATTGGTCTTCCTGAATCGCGACATGAGGGGAGACTAAGTGGAAAAGGCACTCTAGGAAAGAAATCATACATATGCAGGGACGGGTATTCTTTCACAAAAGCACACTACACAGTTCTGCATAATTCCACTTTGGTGGCTCCGTATATCCAGATGCACAAGGATATTGTACGCTCTAACAACCCGGGGATGGATGACTCCGCCATTGCAAAGGAACACATGGAGAATTTTGGCGGTTGGTTGGAAACGCATCTGAACAACAACAACACAGTCTCAGATGAGCTGTTCTTGTTGTCTAAGGGGCCATCTTCGACTATTTGGACTTTCCAAGGGTATGAGATAAACGGGAATACATTTTACACGAACGTAGAAGATAAAAAGAGCACCAACCAAAATAGTGGTGTCCGCTTTGATGATAAGAGCACAAACGACAACGGGCAAGTCATCGCCACGGTCACATATTATGGTTGCATAGAGCAGATATGGGAACTTGACTATGGACCTTCTTTAAGGTCCCTTTGTTCTGGTGCAAATGGTTCAACCTGAAAGGCGGCGGGGTAAAGGAAGACCCATTGTACGGAATGACTACAGTGGATCTCACGAATGTTGCGTACGACAACGAACCATTCGTTCTAGCCAAGGATGTGGCTCAGGTTTTCTATGTGAAGGACATGTCTACCAAGCCAAAAAAAAGAAAAGATAAGGAAGTGAATACATCAGCCGATGAGCCAAAGCGGCACATAGTTCTTTCAGGGAAAAGAACCATCGTGGGAGTGGATAACAAGACAGACATGTCAAAATTACGACAAGTTTCATGAAATCCCGCCCTTCAAAGTGAACACCGACCCATGCATCAAGTTATCTGCAGACCCTTGTCCATGGTTACGGAGCGATAAGAAGAAAGGGCCTCACAAAAAGAAAAAGCGAAGACTAAATAGAGATGTTGTTGATGATGTGTAATAATTTATTAAATTTTTATATAATTGTGTTGTAAACGCGAGCATCAAACCTTGTCAATTAAACTTTGCGCATGTACCATCAAACTTTGTGATGTGAAATTTATAAACTTTGAGCATGTAGTACTTGATTTATAATTTTTTAAATCGATTTGAAAATAAGCGTATGTCGTACTTAATTTAAAACAAAGCGCTTGTGATACTTCATTTTAAACCTAAACAGAAAACAGGAAAATGAAAGAAATTTTTTATTGATTTGGACAACCAAATCAAAACATAGGAAAAATCAGAAAATTTAAAAAGCAGCTCTAGTACCGGACCGTGTGACGGCCCGGTACTAAAGGGTCCACTGGGGACTTGGCACGCAAATTTTCTCGGCCCGGAGGGACCTCTAGTACCGGGTGGTAACACGTCCCGGTACTAGAGACCCTCTAGTACCGGGTGGAGCCACGACCCGGTACTAGAGGCCTTTTTGGCGGTAATATGAGTGGCTCGGGCCGAAAATTCGCCCAAGTCCACCAAATCGACGCTACGCCTCCGGGCTCCAAACGACGCCGCCACCTGCGCCGCTAGGCTGCCGGATTTCGTCCCTGCACCGTCGCCGCCCCGGCCGTCTCCGCCCTCTTCTTCTTCGGCCCTGGTGAGCTCGCCCCACCTCGCTCAGATCTAGCGCGCGGCGGTGGCGGCGGCGCCTAACCCTAACCACGGGGCCGGCGCCGGAGTTGGGGACAAAAAATGACACTTTGTAGCCAAGGCACACAATTTTATTAAGGGGAGGCCACAAACGGCGGTCGTCGGTGTAATGGCCGGCCATTACACTAAGGGGAGGCCATTACATTAGATGGAGGGCCATTATGGCCATTACATTAGGGATGGGGAGAGGGACGGGCTCGCTGGCGCCTAGTCCTCCGGGGCGTCCTCCGGTGGGTCCTCCGGGTCGAGGTCGATGAGGACCGGCCTGGTCCAGAGGTGGTCAGGAACCTCATGTTCCCGGTTGCGCCTTGGCGGTGGCGGTGGCTGCACCTGTGGTGGCGGTGGCGGTAGCTGCTCCTCCTGCCACTGTGGCCACGCCACAGCCTCCTCCTGGGGCCGGGACGGCGTGAAGCTCCCGCCAGTCCAGACCCAGGACTGGCCGATGAGGTCTGGTTGCAGTGGAGGCGGCGGCGGGATGCGCTGCTCCTCTCAATCCAGCTCCACCTCGCGCTCCAGCGCGTAGTACCAGGGCTCGACCTCGTCTGGGTCGAGCCCCTGGGCCGCGGCGGCAGCAGCGTGGGCCGCGGCGTGCATCTCGAACGGCGGTGGCGGCGGCGGCATCAGGGCCGCGGCGGCATCAGGGCCGCGGCGGCATCAGCCTGGACCTGGGCCAGAATGGCCTCCCAGCGCCTGATCTCCTCGTCGACGAGGGTGCGGTTGGAGGCCTCAATGGCGGCCAGCATGTCCAGGTCGCTGTCCTCGTCGGGGACCTCCTCCTCGAACCAGAGCGCGTCAGGCAGCGCTGGGTATGCGGTCTTGGTGACGTCGCGCTCCGGGACGAAGTAGGCGACCCGGCGCTCCTCGTGCTCGTCCGCGAGCCACCGCTCCCAGTGCGGGGACTCCGGCCCGTAGACGGGATCGTTGCGGAGCGCGGGCGGGAGGTTCCGGCGCCGGCGCGCAATCTCCCTCTCCAGCTTCCAGCCAGGGATCGGGAGCAAGATCATCCCCCCAAGCCCCGCGCAAAGGCCGTCCCCGAGCTCCGGCCGTCCCCCAGCTCCGGCCGAACAAGATCGCCCCCGAGCCCCAGCCAAGCAAGCTCGCCCACGACCAATCAAGGTGAGCTCGCCCCCCTCTCTCAGATCTAGCGCGCGGCGGTGGCGGCGGCACCTAACCCTAACCACGGGGCCGGCACCGGAGTTGGGGACAAAAAATGACACTTTGTAGCTAAGGCACACAATTTTATTAAGGGGAGGCCACAAACGGCGGTCACCGGTCTAATGGCCGGCCATTACACTAAGGGGAGGCCATTATGGCCATTACATTAGATGGAGGGCCATTATGGGCATTACATTAGGGATGGGGTGAGGGACGGGCTCGCCGGCGCCTAGTCCTCCGGGGCGTCCTCCGGTGGGTCCTCCGGGTCGAGGTCGATGAGGACTGGCCTGGTCCAGAGGTGGTCAGGAACCTCATGTTCCTGGTTGCGCCTTGGCGGTGGCGGTGGCTGCACCTGTGGTGGTGGTGGCGGTAGCTGCTCCTCCTGCCACTGTGGCCACGCCACAGCCTCCTCCTGGGGCCGGGACGGCGTGAAGCTCCCGCCAGTCCAGACCCAGGACTGGCCGATGAGGTCTGGATGCAGTGGAGGCGGCGGCGGGATGCGCTGCTCCTCTTAATCCTGCCCCACCTCACGCTCCAGCGCGTAGTACCAGGGCTCGACCTTGTCCGGGTTGAGCCCCTGGGCCGCGGCGGCAGCAGCATGGGCCACGGCGTGCGTCTCGAACGGCGGTGGCGGTGGCGGCATCAGGTCCGTGGCGGCATCAGGGCCGCGGTGGCATCAGCCTGGACCTGGGCCAGAATGGCCTCCCAGCGCATGATCTCCTCGTCGACGAGGGTGCGGTTGGAGGCCTCAATGGCGGCCAGCATGTCCAGGTCGCTGTCCTCATCGGGGACCTCCTCCTCGAACCAGAGCGCGTCGGGCAGCTCTGGGTACGCGGTCTGGGTGACGTCGCGCTCCGGGACGAAGTAGGCGACCCGGCGCTCCTCGTGCTCGTCCGCGAGCCACCGCTCCCAGTGCGGGGACTCCGGCCCGTAGACGGGATCGTTGCGGAGCGCGAGCGGGAGGTTCTGGCACCGGCGCGCGATCTCCCTCTCCAGCTTCCAGCCAGGGATCGGGAGCAAGATCGTCCCCCCAAGCCCCGCGCAAAGGCCGTCCCCGAGCTCCGGCCGTCCCCGAGCTCCGGCCGTCCCCCAGCTCCGGCCGAACAAGATCGCCCCCGAGCCCCAGCCAAGCAAGCTCGCCCATGACCAATCAAGGTGAGCTCGCCCCCCCTCTCTCAGATCTAGCGCGCGGTGGTGGTGGCGGCGCCTAACCCTAACCACGGGGCCGGCGCCGGAGTTGGGGACAAAAAATGACACTTTGTACCTAAGGCACACAATTTTATTAAGGGGAGGCCACAAACGGCGGTCGCCGGTCTAATGGCCGGCCATTACACTAAGGGGAGGCCATTATGGCCATTACATTAGATGGAGGGCCATTATGGCCATTACATTAGGGATGGGAAAGGGACGGGCTCGGCGGCGCCTAGTCCTCCGGGGTGTCCTCCGGTGGGTCCTCCGGGTCGAGGTCGATGAGGACCGGCCTGGTCCAGAGGTGGTCAGGAACATCATGTTCCCGGTTGCGCCTTGGCGATGGCGGTGGCTGCACCTGTGGTGGCGGTGGCGGTGGCGGTAGCTCCTCCTCCTGCCACTGTGGCCACGCCACAGTCTCCTCCTGGGGCCGGGACGGCGTGAAGCTCCCGCCAGTCCAGACCCAGGACTGGCCGATGAGGTCTGGATGCAGTGGAGGCGGCGGCGGGATGCGCTGCTCCTCTCAATCCTGCTCCACCTCGCGCTCCAGCGCGTAGTACCAGGGCTCGACTTCGTCCGGGTCGAGCCCCTGGGCCGCGGCGGCAGTAGCATGGGCCGCGGCGTGCGTCTCGAACGGCGGTGGCCGCGGCGGCATCAGCCTGGACCTGGGCCAGAATGGCCTCCCAGCGCCTGATCTCCTCGTCGACGAGGGTGCGGTTGGAGGCCTCAATGGCGGCCAGCATGTCCAGGTCGCTGTCCTCGTCGGGGACCTCCTCCTCGAACCAGAGCGCATCGGGCAGCTCTGGGTACGCGGTCTGGGTGACGGCGCGCTCCGGGACAAAGTAGGCGACCCGGCGCTCCTCGTGCTCGTCCGAGAGCCACCGCTCCCAGTGCAGGGACTCCGGCCCGTAGACGGGATCGTTGCGGAGCGCGGGCGGGAGGTTCCAGCGCCGGTGCGCGATCTCCCTCTCCAGCTTCCAGCCAGGGATCGGGATGGCCGGCACCGGAATCCTCTGCGGGTTCAGGTGCCAGCCCTCGGGGAGGTGGACGTCTCCCCACTCCAGCATGGCCGCGTTGTCCCAGTGCCACTGGCACTCCAACTCCGGCACGTAGCGCCGGCGCCGGATCGCCCTCCCGCCGGCGGTGTAGGGTGGTGCGAGGTGGCGCGGCGGGAGCGGCGGCGATGCAGAAGGGTCTAGCGACCCTCCGCACGCCCGTTGGCATGATGTCGACGCCGATCGTGGGCGGCGGAGGAGGCAGTGGAGCGTCCGAGCGGCGGCTTTGGCCGCGGCGACGGCCGCCGGCGGACGAGGACTCGCCGGGCTCGTTCTTCGCGGAGCGGGAAGCGCCGAACCAGCGCTTAGACATGGCGCGGAGTGGGGAGGGGAGCGGAGTGGGGGTGAGTGTGGAACCATCGGGGGCACGGCCCTTTTTAAAGGACCAGGGACGGGAACGGTCGCGGGGACGGGAACCGTCTGAAAGGATCGGTATGACACCTAGAGGGGGGGGGGTGAATAGGTGCTACTCCAATTTTAGTCTTTTTCAAATTAGGCTTGACACAAAAGGTAAATTCTCTAGATATGCAACTACGGTGAATTTACCTATATGACCAGCTAGCAACTAAGCACGATATAATAAGGCGGTAAACAAGGATAGAGGTAACCGAAGTCAAAGCACGCGGAGACACGGATGTAATCCCGAGTTCCTCCTTTTTAGGGGAGTACGTCTCGTTGGAGAGGTGTGAACCAACACAATGGTTCAACGGCCACAAAGGCCTCACCCTCTTCTCCGGTGAACCGCACCACAAAGGTTTGGTTCACTTAAACTATCGGAAACCTTCGAGGCGGAGTCCGGAGCCTTTACAACAACGATCTGGGGCACAACCCACAAAGGATTGGGGGCTCCCAAACAGCTACAATCTGTCACAAAGACAATCAAGTGAGTACAATGGGGGGGCTAGGTTTTCCTAGTGGAAACCCTAGCAAATGGTCCCTCAAGTGAATGAGGGGAAAATGACAAACGGCTCGGTGAAGATGTAGATCGGGGCCTTCTCCTTCAATCCTCCAAAGATCAACAAGTTTGGGTGGAGGGATTGGGAGATCTAATGATTCTTGAGCTTGCAACAATGGGGATCTTGTATTCTGGGCGAGCTGGCTGGCTGGAGGTAGATGGAGGAGTATATATACCCCTCCCAGAAAAGTAGCCGTTGCAGAAAAGAATCACACCGGAGACTCCGGTCCTAGTGACCGGAAACTCCGGCCTGGGGCGGAAACTCCGGCCTACAGGGACCGGAAACTCCACCCCACACCAGGAGCTGAGCAACTTCTTGACAGCAGAGACTCGGGCCAAAACTCCGGTGCACTGGGGCCGGAATGTTTGGCCAGGGGCGGAAACTCCGGCCTTGGGGCCGGAAACTCCGCCCCACACCAGGGGCTGAGCAACAATCCAGTAGCTGAGACTTGGGCAAAGACTCCGGTGCCCTGGGGCCGGAATGTTTGGCCAGGGGCGGAAACTCTGGTCCTGAGGACCGGAAACTCCGCCCCACACCAGGGGCTGAGCAACACTTCAGCAGCTTTGCTGTTTCTTCGAGGACAAGTCCAGGGACCGGAAACTCCGGCCCTGGAGGCCGGAAACTCCGGCCTGAAAAGCTCCAGAAACTCTTTTCTCTTTTTGGTGTTGATGCACATGTTGTATACAATAAAACCTGCATCACTTATCACCAGATTAAAACATCCACATTGTTGTTAACTAACACACAAAACTAAGAGATCACAAAATGTCCTTTCAATCTCCCCTTTTGGGTGTTAGATGACAACACACGGATTTGCAATAAAATTCACCATAATATCATGTTTAACAAAAGGAAAAGCTCCCCCTAGATGTGTGCATATAAGTCATTTGCTTTGGAATGCAAATGCACACATATAGAGAAACAAGTTCCACAACAAGGCGACATGATATGTAAACGAAACATTTCATAAACAAGACATATCACAAAGTAGGTTGAGCCTAGAGATAAAAACCATACCTTGTGCATATAAATGTAGATAAAACATCCATATAACCATAGCACAATAAAGTAGGTTCAACCAAACATAATAGAAATCCATATGTCTTACACTCACATAGTTCACAACACAAGATGCAAATAAGTTCCAAATAACATAAAATGGACACAAGCGCAATAAAATGATAAAAGCACATGCTTGTGTCCAACCCATGCAAATCCCGGAGAGAACCTAATAGAACTACTTCTCCCCCTTTGGCATCGAGACGCCAAAAAGGGAAAAGAGCATAACTACACGATACCCATGGAGATCACCCGGAGCTTTCTTCCATGTCATCATCACCTTCCCCTTCTTGATTGTAGTCCTCATCGGAAAGGTTCATGGGAGCCTTGCCGGTGTTGCGAGAAGAGGAGGGCAATGAAGACACATCCGCATAATCCGACCAAGGAAAGACGTCTTCGTTCCATTTCTCAAGAGGAATAGTCTCGGCCGACGAGGAGGAGATAATAGGATTGCCATCTTCATCTTCTTCCGGAGGAGGAGTGATACTACCATTGTTGAGCTTGCGCAACTCCTTGATCATGATTTGTTGGTTGTCAATGATGTGCTTCTCTCTCACATAAGAGGCATGGTTCTCCTTGTGAAGTGCAACATCCATGCAAAGCAACTTTCTCTTCCACCAAGAGAGTTTACTCACTTCCGAGTTCACTTGAGCCCTTCCTTGAAGATATGAGGGAGGGTCGGCATTCTTGCTTCTCCTTCTAGGCATTGGGGCCTCGGTCTCCGCTTCCTCACTACTAGATTGCGGAGGAGGTGCACGAGAGGAAGACGGTTGCTTGGTGTGCTTGCTAAGTTGGTGGAGAGTCCCCTTGGCATGCTTAGTGAGGCGAGAGGTATCGATGTTGGAGAATTTGGAGAGGATGAGCTTCATCACATAAGGTGCATAGAGAGGGTTCTTGTGCTCAAAAATGGCCCAAAGCAATTCACACTTGATGAAATCCATGACATCAACTTCTTGGCCTTCACAATCCAGACCGGCTTGGAGCACCTTGTAAGCATGGTATAAGAGATTGACAAGCCCTCCTCGAATGGCATCCACATTTCTGGCTTGAGGAGCAAGATTGAGCCGAACCATGCAAAGGAAAATGTTGAAGGTGGGGAGGAGGTCTTGATTGGTGCCAACGGATTTTGCAACTGAATAGTGGGATCGATTTGCCCCACTTCAAAGCCACGGTCTACCAATAGCTCTCTTAGGTGCTCATACCAAGCACGAGGTGCTTGTTTGAGACCATAGAGCGCCTTATCAAGTTTGTAGACATGGTTAGGGAAGTGTGGATCCTCAAATCCCGGAGGTTGCTTAACATATACCAACTCCTTTAAAGGACCATTAAGAAAGGCACTTTTCACATCCATTTGTTGCAACTTGAAATTATGATGTGATGCATATGCAAGAAGGATACGGATGGACTCAAGGCGAGCCACGGGAGCATAGGTCTCTCCAAAATCAATGCCTTCAACTTGAGAGAACCCTTGTGCTACCAATCTTGCCTTGTTCCTCACAACCATTCCATGCTCATCTTGCTTATTCTTGAATATCCACTTGGTGCCTATAACATTGAGGCAATCTTTTGGCTTCTCCACTAGATTCCACACTTTGTTGCGCTTGAAGTTATTGAGTTCTTCATGCATGGCTTCCAACCAATCCGGATCTTCAAGAGCTTCAAAGACTTTCTTTGGTTCCACCATAGAGATGTGAGCTTGATGTTCATTGAAATTTGCCAATTGTTTTCTTGTGGTGACCTTGTTCTTGACATTAACAATGATATTTTCTAGATGAAGACTCTTTCTTCTCCAATCCTTTTTGACTCTTGCTATACGACGGGTTTCGATATCCTCATTGATGCGAGGAATTTCGCTTGATCATCTTGATCATTTGAGTCCCCGTCTTGACCGGAGTGTTGACCTTGATCATCTTGAAGCTCATCTTCAACAAAGGAAGGAGAGGGTTGATCTTGGTCTTGACCTTGGCTAGTGTTGACAATAGGAGAACTTGGTTCTTGAATAGCCACTTGGTCAACTTGAGGAGGGCCTTGAACTTGTTCTTGGTAGGTGCATCATTTGCTTCCATAGAAGGTGCAACTTCAACTTGTGATGATGGAGTCTCCACATGAGTGGAGCTAGGACTTGCTTGAGGAGGCTCATGATGGATTTCAATGGGGCGATGGAAACCAACCCCCATTCTTCTTATTGCTTCTTGAGGTTCCTCATTATCTACATCACAAACATGAAATTGCGCCACTTGGGAGCCGTCATTCTCATCGAACCTCACATCACAAGATTCTATGACTTTCCCAACGGTCTTGTCATAGACTCTATAGGTGTGAGATTCGGCACCGTAACCAACAAAAACACCCTCTAAAGCTTTAGATTCAAATTTAGACAAACGAACACTTTTGTTCTTATAGAAACACTTACAACCAAAAACTCGGTAGTAGGAGACATTGGGCTTGTTGCCGGTGAGCATCTCATAAGATGTAAACTTCTTGCCAACACGAAAGAATAACCGGTTAGATGAGTGACACGCCGTGGAGATAGCCTCGGCCCATAAGAATAGCGGAGACTTAAACTCCGCCAACATAGACCTTGCCATATCCATGAGAGTCCGGTTCTTCCTTTCGGCTACACCATTTTGTTGAGGGGTATATGCAGCGGAATATTGATGACGAATCCCCTCTTCACTAAGAAACTCATTTAAGGTGTAGTTCTTGAACTCGGAGCCATTATCACTCCTAATGACCAAAATAGGGACATTGTATTGGCGTTGAACAATATTGGAAAAGTCGATGATGGTTTGTTGGGTTTCATCCTTCGTCTTGAAGAAATAAACCCAAGTAAATCTTGAATAGTCATCAACAATCACCAAACAATATTTCTTCCCACCAAGACTAGGTTGAGGCACGGCACCAAAGAGATCAACATGAAGAAGTTCCAAAATCCTCGTTGATGAAATAATGGTCTTGCCCGGATGGGGAGAATCATGCATCTTTCCTTCAACACAAGCCCTACAAAGACGATCTCTAGAAAAAGAAACATCCTCTTTTAGTCCAAGAATGTGGCCACCCTTGTGAAGACTTTGCAAAGTTCTCATGTTGACATGGGACAAGCGGCGATGCCACAACCACCCCACGTCGGCCTTTCCGAATAGGCATATTGCTTGAGTGTTGGTAGACCCCGAAAAGTCTACCACAAACAACTCATTTTCAACATACCCAACGAACATGACCTTTAGAGTCTTGCTCCTCAAGAGTACCACCATATCAATAGTAAAATGGACATCAAAGTTCATCTTATTAAGAGCACGAACGGACATAAGATTGTAACCTAGAGACTCAACAAGCATGACATTTACAAGGGTGATATCCCTTGCAACTACCACCTTGCCGAGACTCTTTACCTCGCTTTGATTGTCACCATAAGAGACGGATGAGTTATTTAGATTTGGTCTCAACTCCGTCATAATCTCCTTGCTTCCGGTCATATGACTAGTGCATCCACTATCAACCACCCATTTCGATCCACCGGAAGCATAGTCCTACAAGAAATCATTGCTTGGATTTAGGTACCCATTTCTCAATGGGTCCTCTTTGGTTAGCAACAAGGGTCTTAGGAACCCAAATAGAGTAATCAATGTAACCATCATATGGACCAAC
Source organism: Poa pratensis (assembly GCA_947311845.1). Lineage (NCBI taxonomy): Eukaryota > Viridiplantae > Streptophyta > Magnoliopsida > Poales > Poaceae > Poa > Poa pratensis. The sequence continues at coordinate 16,003,971 of CAMZMU010000052.1, forward strand.
ATATTGAGCATAAACATCCCCATAATAATCAACATAAAGAATATAGTTGGGGTTGTTATGCCCCGCAAAGTCACTACGAGTGGTCTTGCCCCTTGTGGCACTACCACCCGCAATGGAAGTCTCGGCTTGTGCGGGCTTGGTCTTGATCTTCTTGTTGTTGCCCACTTTCTTCTTGGGCTCGGCTACATAACCAAGACCCTCCTTCCCTTTGTGTGGTTTTTGCTCAAATAAGTAAGCAATACCCTTATCTTTACCTTTGGGAATAGAGGTCTTGGCACTAACATTTTCTTCAATAACATTTTCATGAACACGAGGAAGAATAGATATGCTAGTTGAGCTAGATTTAGAAAGTTGAGTTTGAAGTTGCTCATGAGACTTGACTAAAAGGGAGTGAGTTGTTTCCAAGGCCTTGTGAGCCTTGTCAAGCTTCTCCATATCCTCAAGAAGTCTAGCATTAGCAACCCCAAGTTCAACTTTCTCCTTTTTAAGCACTTTATATTTAGCAAGACATGATCTCTATCCTTAATGATTTTATTAATGATATCATCATTTTTAGCATCAAGAGACTCAAGTCTTTCCTCAAGAGAACATCTTTCTTCACTCTCTTCATCAAGAGAGGCATTCAAGGATGCTACGGAAGCATTCAAAGAGGCAATGGTGAGAGAATCCTCTCTCTCAATCTTACTCTTTTCTTGAAGAAGTTCTTCGGCCGCACATAGTTGTCTCATGAGAGACTCAACATGTTCCTTAGCTTCACCTTGCAAGTTAGTCATGAAAGTATCGAAAGCAACAAGTTCTTTCTTAATCACAAGACTAGATTGATCACTCATTTCATGCATAGTCTTGGGAGAAGGAGATGATACCTCGGTGACATTAGCCATGAGGCAACGAGCATTGTTGGTGGAGAAGTTCTCATTGGGGGATTCAAAGAGAGAAGATGATGAAGTTGATACAATAGCCAATGCGGCTACCTCTTTAGTAGGTGCATCTTCATCTTCGGAATCACTTGTGGCATATTCTTCTTGTGCCACCAACACAATTCTTGGTGCCTTCTTGAAGAAAGGCTTCCTTGGTCTTGCGGGCTTCTTTTGGATCAACTTTGAATGGTCCTTGGGGATGAGCTTCCCACCATTTTGCTCTCGGTTCTCATAAGGACACTCTCTTATGTAGTGGTTCTTGTCATGACAATTGTAGCACGTCTTCCACTTTGAGGCTAGCTCTTTCTTCCCACTTGAGTTGTTCTCTTTATCAACCTTGGCTTTAGCTTTTGCCGGGTCTTGCCAAAACTCTCTTGTGGCAAGAGCTATATGACCATTTAGAGCCGGTTCAAGATCATTTGGAGCAATGTTGCTTGGGCACGCTTCAACCTCATCAAGACATACCACCTTGGCCTTCAAAGCAAGTGAGGGGCCTTGTTTCATCCCCATGGCCCTAGCACGGCTATCTTCGGCATTCTTGGTGGCAACCTTGGAGGCTTGCACTTCTTGCATAACTTCATTGGATGTCATTTCGTTGTAGTTGTGTCTTCCTTGAATGGCCTTCACCTCGATGGGCTCGGAAGGCAAGAGAGCATTCACATACTTCCTCTTGACATAAGCATCATCCACATAGGTTGCCCCCACATCAAAGAAGGCCTTTGCAAGAGTCTTGAGTCTTCCATACATGTCTTCATGAGTCTCATTGTCAAACATGTAGAAGCCTTCGGCATCATTGCTCAAAGACTCATATCGGTTTCTCTTCATGCTTTCATTCCCAAGAAATGCAACCTCAAGACAATTCCAAGCTTCTTTGGCGGTGGTGGCATTGAGAACATAATGCTTGTCACTTTCACCCACTGAAAGTTCAATCATATGGAGTGCGGAGGCATTGAGTTGCTTTTCGGCAAATTCTCTTCTTGTCACATTGCTTGGATCCGCAACCTTGTACCCATCTTCAATGATCCTCCAAAGCTCGATAGAGGCACTGTTAATATGAGATTTCATTGAGCGTTGCCAACTAGCAAAGGCTAATGCATTAAGCTTAGGTGGAGGACCAATGGGGTTTATGCGGGTGGTGATAGGTGGGTCGATAGGGTACCATCCCGGAACGTTATGGTACTCTTCCTTCCCATCTTCATGCTTGGTAGGAGGAGGAGGAGATGGTTTAGATCCGGAGGTGGTTTCCACCCCTTCTCATTTTTCTTTTTACCCTCCTCGGAATCACCTTCATCGGAGTTAGAGATACCCTCTAGTGGGATGGTTTCCGAAACCTTGGCATTTGTGAGTTTCATGAGCATGTCACGCAACTCATCAAATTTGACATTCATGTCATTCATGGACGATGTCAATGTTGTTTCCAACGATTTGATATCGGCCATGGATGCCATGGTCTCTTGGCCTTGGCAAGATCGGCCTCATCCTCACTTTGTGTCATACTTCTCTTAGGCGGTTAAACCCAAAACAAGAGAGCCTAGCTCTGATACCAATTGAAAGGATCGGTATGACACCTAGAGGGGGGGGGTGAATAGGTGCTACTCCAATTTTAGTCTTTTTCAATTTAGGCTTGACACAAAAGGTAAATTCTCTAGATATGCAACTACGGTGAATTTACCTATATGACAAGCTAGCAACTAAGCACGATATAATAAGGCGGTAAACAAGGATAGAGGTAACCGAAGTCAAAGCACGCGGAGACACGGATGTAATCCCGAGTTCCTCCTTTTTAGGGGAGTACGTCTCGTTGGAGAGGTGTGAACCAACACAATGGTTCAACGGCCACAAAGGCCTCACCCTCTTCTCCGGTGAACCGCACCACAAAGGTTTGGTTCACTTCAACTATCGGAAACCTTCGAGGCGGAGTCCGGAGCCTTTACAACAACGATTTGGGGCACAACCCACAAAGGATTGGGGGCTCCCAAACAGCTACAATCTGTCACAAAGACAATCAAGTGAGTACAATAGGGGGCTAGGTTTTCCTAGTGGAAACCCTAGCAAATGGTCCCTCAAGTGAATGAGGGGGAAATGACAAACGGCTCGGTGAAGATGTAGATCGGGGCCTTCTCCTTCAATCCTCCAAAGATCAACAAGTTTGGGTGGAGGGATTGGGAGATCTAGTGATTCTTGAGCTTGCAACAATGGGGATCTTGTATTCTGGGCGAGCTGGCTGGCTGGAGGTAGATGGAGGGGTATATATACCCCTCCCAGAAAAGTAGCCGTTGCAGAAAGAATCACACCGGAGACTCCGGTCCTAGTGACCGGAAACTCCGGCCTGGGGCGGAAACTCCGGCCTACAGGGCCGGAAACTCCGCCCCACACCAGGAGCTGAGCAACTTCTTCACAGCAGAGACTCGGGCCAAAACTCCGGTGCACTGGGGCCGGAATGTTTGGCCAGGGGCGGAAACTCCGGCCTGGGGCCGGAAACTCCGCCCCACACCAGGGGCTGAGCAACAATCCAGCAGCTGAGACTTGGGCAAAGACTCCGGTGCCCTGGGGCCGGAATGTTTGGCCAGGGGCGGAAACTCCGGTCCTGAGGACCGGAAACTCCGCCCCACACCAGGGGCTGAGCAACACTTCAGCAGCTTTGCTGTTTCTTCGAGGACAAGTCCAGGGACCGGAAACTCCGGCCTTGGAGGCCGGAAACTCCGGCCTGAAAAGCTCCAGAAACTCTTTTCTCTTTTTGGTGTTGATGCACATGTTGTATACAATAAAACCTGCATCACTTAGCACCAGATTAAAACATCCACAATGTTGTTAACTAACACACAAAACTAAGAGATCACAAAATGTCCTTTCACCGTCGGGGTGGGGCCCTCGATCAATGCTGGAACCGCCCCCGGGGTCGCTGGCAGGCGGGCCCAGAGCATTGACTGCGGGTGGGCGCGCGCCGTTGGGGTCAGCATTGACCACGGCGCGTGAAGGCGAGGAGGCGGCGCGGGAACACGAGGCGGGGACGTGAAGACGAGACGGGGGCGGCGCCGTAGTCAGCGCTGGAACGCTGCGGGTTCAGCGCTGGGCCACTGGGGGGTGGGCCAGCATTGACCACCGCGCGGCCAGTGGCGGGGCGGGAAGGCGAGGCGGGCCGGGAAGACGAGGCCGGGCGGCGCAGTCAGCACTGCGCCGCTGCGGGTTCAGCACTGGGCCGCTGCGGGGAGGGCCAGCATTGACCGCGCTGGCCACACGTGGCGTGGGTGGGCGCTGGCAGGTGGGCCAGCATTGACCACGCGTGGCCTGGGGGCGGGCACACGTGGCGGTGGGACAGGGGCGCGCTGGCAGGTGGGGCCAGCGATGACCAGGCTGGCCACCTTTGACCCGGTTCTGGCCCAAATTTGGGCTGGGCTGGGATTGAGACAACTTTGGCCCAAAACCCCCATATTGTTAAACTTTTTTTTGCATACTTGTATAGTTCCTACTTTGAATTATTGTATTAATACTATTATTGATTTGTCTTTTTTGATTTATCTTTTTTTTGTATTAGTTAAGCAATGGATGATGATCCTACCTTCGCAAGGAGAGATGGGGAAGATGAGATGCTTTCCTACATTGGGGAAGCAATGGAACCGGGGGAATTTCGGCATCCCGCGGAAGGAGCTGAAGACCTCGACGGCTCACAGTTTTTGAACGACTGTGGTCCGGGATTGGAACCGGATCAAACAAATAACGAGTACGATGAGGACTCGGAAATGGGTGGACCCATGCCGTTTGGCGAGGTATATTATGCCTAAGTTGAGCAGATGCAATAACTGATTTGTACATATATATGCATTCACACATGTTTCATATTTTTAGACCTCTGCATCGGACAAACGCACTACACGAGGCCATGCCCATGGGATGGGCAAAGAAGAGCATCTCACAATTGACGAGGTGAATGCAGCTACTGGCGCACCAATGGCACCCGAGGCGAACGAACGTAGGTTTGTGCATCAATGCGGAGTCACTGTCAGGGACAACGTCTATATCAGCGTGCAGGAATGGATTCAGCCAAAGGTACCGGTAAAGGGAGTTACTTATGTCGACGACAGAACCAAAGCTGTGCTTTGGAAAAATCTCATCTTTCATTTCACTCTACCGGTCTTGGAAGATGAGGTGAAGACAAAAGCCATGACAGACAAAGTCAAGCATTTCGCTCTTAAGAAGATGGCTCAACAATTCAATCACTACAAGAATAGAATATACCGTGAGTGGGATGAAGAGGGGAAACTTCCGGATTTCACTGGCCACCGAGAGAGGCAGTAGCCTCACTGGCCTGCATTTCTGGCGTACAAGAAATCAGAACTAGCTAAGAAAAGGTCGAAAAAGAATAAGGATAATGCAGCGAAAAAGCAGTATCACCATAAGATGGGTCCAGGTGGGTACCGAGTTGCCGAGCCTAATGGCAGTAGAGATCAATTGATGAATGGGACAAAAGGGTAAGGAATTGGCTACTTGCGCATGGAGGGGAGTATGACGACACAGAGGAGTTAGTAATTGATGCAGGGAAAGTAGTCAACAAAGTCCAGAAAAACATTATTGACTTAATTGCCAAGTCTAAACAGGGAAAGTTTGTTTCCGACAGAGAGAATGACGTGTTGTCAGTGGCCCTCGGGACCAAAGAACATGGAGGTTCTACACGAGGCTTAGGAGAAGTGCCGTGGAGTGAAGGGTTTCCCCAGGACCGTGAAACTTATAGAAGCCGAGCCAGAGCAAAGAGGAGAAAGGAGGAGCAGGAATCAGACCGGTTGATGATCCTAGAAAGAAAGAATGACGAGAGGCTTGCTCGCATGGAGGAACAGCAGAAGCAAATAGATGAAATGCGCATGCAAGGGCCGCCAACTCTTCAGCTGGAACAAGCGAGTCAAGGCGCCGGCCCATCGCACCGCAGAAGCAGCGTGGCTTCCTCGGTTATGGTCGGTGATGATGAGACAAGTTACCCCGTGGATTATATCACGGAGAAAACAACTTGTGAGCTGCATGTCCCAGTCATTAACTTATCCATGAAGGTGGCGGACGGCTATGCTTTAACTGTTGACTCTACAACATTGTGGCTTGACAATGCCATTCCAGATGGATATGCTCGTGTCGGCGTGGATCAAGTTGCACACGGATATGAATCACTGAACGTTGAGTTCCCAAGAGCTGATGATGAGAGGGTGCTAGGGGACGTCGTGGGTGGTCTAATTCTATGGCGGAAGAAATACATCAAGTTTCCAGGCTGGGAGCCAAGGCCACCATCGCCTCCACCTAATGACGATGCGGACGACGGCCATCAGTCGTCTCCGTATTTGTCTCCGCCGCCGCGTCAGCCAAGTCCGCCGCCACGTCAGCCAAGTCCGCCGCCGTGTCAGCCCACTCCGCCGGCCCGACTTAGGAAGGGTGCCACTTCGTCGTCGTCCATGGGATTCCAACAACGAGACCGTTCGCCCATCCCCCGACGTTCGCCCCTCCCAAGAGTACCCAAAGGCCCTCCCCGGATCGTGGAAGCCCACGAATGGAATGCGCATCTTGCACCGAAAAAGCTCGAGGAGCAAACATTTACTGCAAAGGAATTAAAGTGGGCTGGTGACTTTGTCTCGGAACCATCGCAATTCGAGAAAAATAAGTTAGATAACTATATACGAGCTCTGGGTAAAAGTAGTAGCTCTGTCAACACGGGAAGTGGTGAAAGTGGTAGTGCCAGAGAGAAAAGAGACGTTGCCTAGCTCGAACAACAGTCAAACAATTCAATAGCCCCACTCGTAGTACCCAGTGGTTATGGCTCCGCGACGGACCTTATTCCTAATTTATCCTTCAAGGAGGACTTTGCTACAGAGGCTGGTGTTACTGTTGCTGAACTGTTAAACGAAGATCTCCTTCGGGCGAATTCGAATTATGTAGATAATTCATGGAAATGGCAATGGGGGAAGTCCCTGCTGCCAGGTGACCAGATAAAGAATCTACCGACATATATGCGACAACTCCATAGTTGGTACATGAAAACCACAAGGGAATTCAAGGAATATTTGATCTCTGTGAAAGTTACAAAACAACATTTCACGGGTGCAGACATGTTCACAATTCAGCTCGAAGAATTCTAGTTCTTATACAACCTTGACGCCCTCGACTTGGCTCTCGTCGGTGCCTACTGTCTGTAAGTGATTCAATTCATTTATTTCGAAAAAAGATAAAGTCCTTAGCTCTTATATAGATAGGTCATTGCTTTCGCTAACTATGCTCACTAAGGTATTATGTAGAATGAAGAGTGATGAATGTGAAAGAAAGAACATCTTTGGATTTGGGTTCGTTAATCCGGTACGAGTTAATGAAAAGACACTGAATGACCACAAGAAGGATACGGAGAAGAACTTGCTAGATGCCATAACTTTCCAACATTTCCAGACGCAAATAATGTTTCCATACTACTTCGGGTAAGAGAGTGTTACTCGCTTGTACAAATTAAGTGTAATTGATGAGTTACTGACGTGTATATAATGATGCGCAGCAAAATTACATTCTTCTAGTCATTGAAGTTGATAGATCACAGGTTACAGTCTACGACTCATTGGCCTGGAAGGAGTCTATGTACCAAAGCATTATAGATACGCTTCAAAGGTAATTTCAAACATTATCGCACTATATCAGTCTCTCTTATTGACTTCAGAGATATCAAGTAACTAATAACTCATTTATTCTTTTCTTTTGGCCGGGCAGGGTTTGGAAGGTATTCAAGAAAAAGAGTGGTGGTGGTGGTTTGAAAGATAAGCTTACTTTTGTTCATCCACAGGTAGGTAGTACGGTCTACCTAGGTTCGCGCATCTCTTTATTTATAGTTTTCAATACCACTATATGTTGAATATGATTTGATTGCGTGCTATACTCGTAAAGTGGATCGAGAAGCAACCACCGGGGACAAATTTATGTGGATATTTCGTTTGCGAGTGGATTCGTCGTGCGGTCACTGAGCGGGACCCAAGAAATTTATAGAAGTACGTGAACAATCATATTCATCAATTGATCTCTACTGCCATTCATAATTTTCGATACTCATGATTAATATTCATATTGATCTCCTTCTTTTATAGGCAGAGCGTTTGCGCAGGAACATGCCACTAAAACAGCGCTTCAAAGCACTAGGAGAGGAGCTTGCGGCGTTTCTGCTCGACGATGTCATACCTATTGACGCAAGATTCAATGGAGATTAGCGGTGAAGTCCCGGTTATGATCTCCGCACGTGTAATTGAATAGACGGGCTCTAGTCCTGGTTATGATCTCCACACGTGTAATCGAATACACGGGCTCTAGTCCCGGTTATGAACACTCGATGTAACCGGATAGACGTGAAACATATTTTTATTTATGAACATTTTGATATGTTATATGTAGTTTCTGTTTTTTAATTAAATTAACCGCACATTTTTTGCACCATTTTAATATTTAAATTGGGAGGAAAACAAATATATATAGCAGCTGCCCCGTGCTGCCCCGTGTCAGATCCTGCGTCCCGGGTCGTATGACCATCCGGGACTAGAGGTCCTCCACCACGCCCACTCCTGGTCGGCCACGTGTGAGCCTCTTGTTCCGGGTCGTAACTGACCCGATACTAGAGAGGGGGGGGGGGGGGGGGGTTCTAGCACCGGCTTCGTAGTCCCGGGTGTACATCCGGTGCTAGAGGCCCTTACGACCCGGTACTAGTGGCGCTGTTTCCACTAGTGATGTGATACTAAGCGTCAAATCTTCAAAGTTGATGAAAATACAGCATTAGTCCACACACTGTCGACGCAACGTTCCTCGCTATATAAAAATATTGACATAATGGTACACATAGGGTTAACTCTTGCTTGATATATTTCCTGTTTAGTATCCACACTATGTCAAAACTATTTTTAACCAGAGGACCTGAAAAGCGTAGAATTAGTTATTATTTAAAAAATCAGGTATATTGCTTGGTTTGTATGATAGACATATTTGTACTACTATATGTGTGTGTCTCTTAGGTAGCAAAATCAACATAAGAGCATGTGTCATTCCAACTGCAAAGTAAAACTGACAGCTGATTAAAAGTCTTGAACTGTTTTATCCAACCCGCATAGTAATTTTGCATAATCAAGAAAAAAAGTGTGTCTGAGTGTGTAGGAAACATTGTTTGGAGATCATGATAAGTTATGGAGCGTTGAAAAATTATAGTCGTACTTCTCTAATTTTTAATATAGATGTATAAACATGCTAAAGAATATGTGTAAAAAATCTTTAGCAGTATATTCATATAAAAACTGAAGGTCAACTTCACCACGTTCATGTTTGTACAATGTTGGACATTATGTTACTAAATTGGTAATGAGAGGGAAAAATATCAGAATAGGAGCATTCTCACTATCTAATGTGACATCCAATTAAGAAGGATAAAACAATTTTATCGTAATTCAGCAATTAAGACAAAAAGATCTCACGCACTACTCTAACAAAATCATGTAAAAAATTATATTTTTGTTTACATGTGAGTTTCATCATATGGCACGATAATCATTTCCCCACGAAATTCATACTGTCAAATATGTTACTCGGCGCATGTGATATTTTCCGTAATAAAACATTTTGCCGTAATTATACAATAATTTGATTTATTGCTAGATAGTAGGAAATAATGTCATATCAATGAAATCATAAAAAATTGAGCTCTTTCGACCAACTACAGATGATGCGCTCGCATTTGCGAGGGCCACTGTGCTAGTAAATAATAAAGGTCAAAACGAATCACCCATAGGGTGTCATACCATTCAAAATGTGGAATAACTCTTTATATAACATAAAAATCTAGTTGTTATTTCGATTAACGCAGAATTGTAGGCACAATCTTTATTTATCTTTAACATTTATTAGAAAAATATCAAACGAATAGTTTTCCTTGTTTCTTTTGCACTAAGCCATGGCGAACACAACCGAAATATTTCACAGCCTCAGTACCACTTTTTTTTATAATAGCAGGTAAATTCAATATTTATCTCCTCTCACATATACCACCTGAAGTTGCAACAACATATATGTTTGAATAGAGTAAACTGCCAAGAAATCTAAATGAAGCCTCATAACATTGGTAACCGTAAATCTGTAGAGAAACTTACATCTTACAACTATAATCTCTAGAACTGGGCCGATAATACATGTCAAGTCAACCATCATAAATTTATTTATTAATAAATTGTTGTTATTATGTCATCACATAACATTATCCTTAATTGTTTCATTCTTGTAATTTGATTGAAATTGGTTGCTACTTTTTCTAGATGTTGATAACATCGAGGCATTAGTGTAGGTATTGTAAACCTAGAGGGCTGAATCTTACTCACAAGAGTATATGTTCACAAAGGAAACAAATGACACTCTCGGTAAGGCTTTGGTATCTTTTCTCATTCCTTAAGCCTTGGTCGAGTGCCAACCAGTTTATCTATACCTAATAATAAAATTTCGATCAATGGAGCCATTTAAACAACAAAATTTTATTTAAGAATTTCAATATATTAGAATATTAGGTGCGTGGATAAATAATGATATACTACCTCTGATCCGAATAAACTGTCGTGGAGTCTACACTACGAACGTAAAAATTCCTATGCACTCACGAGTCACGACACTATTTACAGATCGGAGGGAGTATATGATATACACATATGCAAAGTTGAGATATGTTCTGGTTTTACGGTGATTTTGGCTGCATAAAAATCACAAAATTGTTGATTAGAAGGAGGAAACATTCTGTTTCGACGTGCCACATGCTCCGTCCACCTCGCCCATCCACACAATACGCTTTATTCTTTTCGAATTATTAAAGTGTATTCATTTTTCCAAATATGCCCTGTCATTCTTAGATGCCCGCCGTAGTTACAGTAAAAAAATCTTGTCATATTGATTCCAATATTAATACAAAAGTTAGTTCTATATTTACAAATTGATTTTCTACATTTTTGAAAATTGATTTTCTATATCTCTGGTAGAAGTAGTTATGCATTTTCATAGCAACGCACGTGCAATTTGTCTATGTGATATAAATATATTTTATCCCGTTGCAACGCACGGGCATGTTTCCTAGTTTAGCTTTAAATTTATTATCCTTAATAACGAAAATTTACTTGTAAAATGGATTTAGTAATATAAGGTAATTTAGACTAAATATGAAAAAAGTATGCTTGAACATACATGAAAAATGTTCTTAAATGACACGGCTTTATTTTTGTGTATTTCGGTTTGGGCCTGTCCAACCGACTAGTTTCCGGGCTGCCTATATAAAGAGGCCGATGGCTAGGTTTTAGGGAGTTTAGACATTGAGTTGTGTCTCGGGGTGAAGCATCCCTCCGGGGACTGTTAACAAAGATTGCGTGAAGGTTTGAGGCGTGGTGATGATCACCCCGTTGCTTGCTGGATTCGTGCCACTTCTTCGGGTTACGTTAATCGCGTGATTGGAAGATTTGCTATTTGTTGATTTCGCCGTGAAAGATTGGGCAAAATCCTACGGATAGATCCATATTAGTTTTGATTCATAATAAGTGTCACAGTTTTGAACTAACCCGGATTCAACATCGCGACACTTATTCTTGATCAGAGTAAGTAGTATATAGTACCATAATATAAGAAGTTATATGTATTGTAATATGGACTACATAAGAAAAAAAGTGGGTTAATCTACACACTATAACGAGTGTGTATACATTCGGACGTTGTTCCTTTTAGAATACCTAAACCAAAACATCTTATATTATGGTACGGTGGGAGCTCAAACAACATTTACAGCTTACGGTACAATGAATATAACAACTATACTAGAGAAAAAGGGGTAAGCAAACACCCAAGGAATACAACCGCAGCTTCATGAACTGCTTTATTGGATCTTTGGGCATGCAAGTCAACATTACGCTTTGGTGATCACATTTGAAAGCAACCACAACCATACAGACTCATCCAGGGCATACTTAGCCTGAGAAAAGACAAAATGATACGATCAGCAAGGTACACTCTTGTGCAAAAGGTTTGACATTTTCAAGTTGGAATATTGTTTGTACTCTTAATAAACAATCATCATATAAGCAACATCACATGTTGATATAATTAGGTAATAGATTGCAGAAGATATGAACATAATCGCACTTGTAAACAGTGTATATATCTCCTCTCTCCTACCTACAAAATATGCAAGGTTCCCCATTCCACCCGCACTTTGTCCAACTCCTCTCAAAACCATCCCGCAAAAAAAAACATTGAATAAAACCTGGCCATTAGTTATGCATGGAATAAGCAGATCCTACTTTATCTCTTCCCTCTTAACTGCTCCCTCACCTCACGTACTAGCAAACTGTCTCCTTAATTTCGCTCTTCGCTCTTAACTGCCTATCTCAACTCACGTCTGCGTGTACCAAATTGGCCTGATTTGATGCAGTTTGACAGGAGGTTTTTAGTTGATGGAGTCATTTCTCCCCACGACTGAAAATGCTTTTGCAAATTACTGCTGAAGCCATACACCATTTTATTCCTGATGGAAACATTATGTCTAGGCGATAGAAGCATCATGTGTACGTAATGAAATAAAAAGTAGCTATCCCAGACCGAATGGAACATAGCCATATGCGTCCCATTTGACGGCGAAATCACCATACATGGCATTGCTAGCAGAAAACTTTGATGAAGTACTAGCATGAAAGAGAAACAAAAGAAACAAAGAATGATGGTATATAGAGAAAAAAAAATAAGAAATGTAATATCATAGCAATTGCATACAAATGAACCAATATTCGATCAGAATGCTTGAGTTTTATCTAACAATGTTGTTTTTGCCTAACATCTGCCTACGGTCTGCAACACATAGATGGTTGCAACTAAGTTTTATCTAACAATGTTGTTTTAGTTACACACAGCTTTTTTTTTTAAGCGTTACACACAGGTTGCAGTTATAAAAAGATGTTTGTGTCGGGAAAAGAAAATATTCACACAATAAAAACCGTTAACATACTACAAAACTAGGGCGCGGATTGGCTGACTTTGCTCAGCCGTGACTTGGTCACCGACAGATAGGGTCCACCACGTGCAGGGTCCACATGTCATTGACTCAAAGTCACCACAAAGTCAGCCAACCCCAAGTCAGCGAATCTCATCCCACAAAACTAATGGGTGACGTAACTTGACTGAGAGTAGGTCAAACTGCCAGCTGACTGCGGTTTAGATGTGCTCTAATTATAATGACACAATCATAAACCTCATGCATTTATCATGTATTCTCAATATATAAGAAATTAAGTTCATTGCTCCGTTACAACATAGGGACACCTAACTGTCGTGGTGGGATCACGCAGATGCCTAGGGGTAGGCTTAGTCTGGGGCCGAACGTACGCTTGAGGATTCGGGGAGGGATTGCGTGCTAAGAAGCACACACGAACAAACAGACGAACACAAGGATTTACCCTGCTTCGGGGCTCTCGTGAGGAGATAAAACCCCTACTGCAGCATCTAGCCTACTTTGGTGTATTTCCCTCTGTATATGCAGTGTGTACAAATGCTTCTTGAGCTGGATACCTCTAAGCGCCTCTAAGTATGCCTCTAATCACTGCTAATCAAGCTGCTAATCACTGCTAATCTCCAGAGAGGAGAGCTCCCGCGGGGGAAAAAGGGCTCCGGGGAGTGTGAGGCCTCCCTCATCCCATCCCCTGGTGCCTTTATATAGAGGAGACCCAGGGGACAAGAAGGGGACAAGGAGACAAAGGTTACTATGCACGGGTCCAACTTGTACTCTAGTCACATCAGTACACTATAGCCATGCTGCCTGCGTACTCTAGTCACATCGCCGGTACTGTGTCTGCGTCACGGGGATAGGCACGACATGTACTTCCTGTCCTTGGTCTTGTCCTGTATCATATGTCCTGGCATCTTCTTAGTCTCGGTCTGCCAGAAGCGGGAGGGAACTCGATCTGCACAGCGCACAGGAGACTCCGGCCAGTCTCTGATCCAGCTCGGAGGGAGACCTCGGTCCGTTCCAGCTCGGGGGTGCTGGCCTGTACGGGACGGTGACGCAGGTGACGAGGCCGACCGGGCCGAGGCCGGACGAAGGCGCGGTCGAGGCGACGAGACCGCACCGGGGCGCGACCGAGGCGCAACGGGGGCACGGGCATGCCGGGACGGTGGCGGCCGAGGTCGAAGTAGATGCGAAGCACCGGGCGGAGGCGGCGTCTCGGAGGAGGCCGAGACCGCGGACCTCGGCACACCGGGACGAAGTTGAGGAAGCGGCCGGGGTAGCTGTCGGGGTCGAGGGGCGCATCCGAGGTGAGGCCCAGGCGGGGCTCGGCCGAGGCAGGCCCACGGCGGAGGAGCCAGGGCGGCCGGGCGCGGGAGACGGCGTCGAGGCGCAGGGAGGAGCCCGCCTGGGGAGCTGGAGGCGGCGAGGTTGAGGAGCGCCTCGGTCCACGCCGAGGTTGGAGATGAAGGCCCGCTCCGAGGTGTGCTGCACCGAGCCTGCTCCGGGGTGGAGAGAGGCTTGCCCAGCCGAGGCTGGCTGAGGCCTGGCCCAACCGAGGCTGGGGGCACGGCGGCCCATCCGAGGTCCGATACTCGGTTTTAACCGAGTTAGCCAATATGTCAGCCCGTCTTCAGTGTATACCGGTCTGGACAGCTCCAAAATCAGCCCGGGATGTTTTTTCTTCCCGTTTCTTTATCTCTTACTCATTTATTTCCTGTACCTCTCTTTTATTAATTCAACAGCACCACCAACTCTGGGGTACCCGGGGTTACATCCCCGACATTAGTCCCCGAGGCTGTGGGGGACTCGCAGAGTCGCGCACAGACTTATCCAAATAAATTGCCACCATCGAAACCTCCATGTACACGAGCTCCTGCGTGTATGGGCGCCATTGTAATTCGGTTGTCTTAGCCATGCCCTCCAGGCCAACAGCGACATCCGGTTGACCGAGCTCACCCGAATCAACAACGAGATGGACAATTTGTGCTGGAAATGTATTGCCTGAATGGTCACCATTATACGCCAGTTCTTAGCCCTCCTGGCTTTTACCGAACTCAGATGCCGCCAGCGTCGGTTAGCCCTCCTGGCTTTTACCGAACTCGGATGCCGCCAGTGTCGGTTAGCCCTCCTGGCTTTTACTGCACTTGGATGCCGCCAGCGCCGGTTAGCCCACCTGGCTTTTACCGAACTCGGATGCCGCCAGCGTCGGTTAGCCCACCTGGCTTTTACCAAACTCAGATGCCGCCAGCGTCGGTTAGCCCACCTGGCTTTTACCGAACTCAGATGCCGCCAGCTTAAGCTGGACCGACATAAACCTGCAAGTATGTATCTCATATGTCTCGGTATCTCGGCCCCTCTGGGCGTATCACACATGTCTCGGTACCTCGGCCACTCTGGGCATATCACACATGTCTCGGTATCTCGGCCCCTCTGGGCATTTCACACATGTCTCGGTACCTCGGCCACTCTGGGCATATCACACATGTCTCGGTATCTCGGCCTCTTCGCGCATAACTCATATGTCTCAGTATCTCGGATGTCCGGCAGCCACTCTGGCCGCTTACCGACATAGATGTCTCCAGCCACTGCTGGTTTGACATAAGCATATCTCGAATGCCGGTTTTAGCCACTTCGGGCGTATACCGACATAGATGTCTCCAGCCACTGCTGGTTTGACATAAGCATATCTCAAATGTCGGTTTTAGCCACTTCGGGCGTATACCGACATAGATGTCTCCAGCCACTGCTGGTTTGACATATAACCTGCAAAAACATATCTCAAAGGTTGCCTCTGATTAACCAACATAGACACTGATCTGGTACACATGTAATGCCATGATACACTGGCAAACAGAATAAACGATGATTTTGGATATGGAATGATGCCAGGATATTGTGACAAACCGGAATAAACAGTGATTGGGGATATGAAATGATGCCGTGATACTATGGCAAACCGAAACAAACGGCGATCTAGAGAATACTGATAATGCCAGGGTACCTTGGGTAATTTGAGATAACCAACATAACCATGATACCTCAGATTTCCATTATACCTCGGATTTTCATTATAACTCGGGTTTCCACTATACCTCGGATTTCCACCATACCTCGGAATTCCATTACACCTCGGTATTCCGTTATAACCCGGATTTCCATTATGACCCGGATTTCCAATATATCTCGGATTACCAATATGACCCGGATTTCCAATATACCTCGGATTACCAATATGACCCAGATTTCCAATATACCTCGGATTACCAATATGACCCGGATTTCCAATATACCTCAGTAACGAACATTCTCAACAAAACCGATGTCACCTTTCAACGTTAGTCCAACATACATATCATGAAGAATATTTGACGGGAATAACAATTATACTAACCGAGGTAAACCAGCTACATCACTTGACAGAAAACGAATCTAACAACAGATACTATGCACAAAGAACTAGACTCGGTTTCAACCGAGTCCCCGAGTCACTTTTCTTATCTAGGAGAAGGTGTAAAACAGACTGGCTATCCAGTCCCCGGGTCAAGACATCTTGTCCCGGGTAGAACAACTAATCAAAGCAAGGTAGAAACGAGGGGCCAGTCCCCGAGCACTGTTTGAGACTATCTAGAAGCGTGGGCAGACATATAAATGATACTTACACGGTCAGGTTGTAGGAGAAGTCTTAACTCGGATTCTCCCAGGATACCTCGGAGTTCAGAACACCTCGGATTCTAGAACAGCTCGGATTCCAGAACACCTCGGATTCCAGAACAGCTCGGATTCCAGAATACCTCGGATTCGCACTGTAGCCAACTCGAAAATGAGTAACACATGGGGACGATGTCGAAGTTGAGTCCCCGCGTTGATGACGAAGGTCCCATCCGAATTAATCCAGCAAGCGCCACTATCAGCCCCACGGTGGGCGCCAACTGTCGTGGTGGGATCACGCAGATGCCTAGGGGTAGGCTTAGTCTGGGGCCGAACGTACGCTTGAGGATTCGGGGAGGGATTGCGTGCTAAGAAGCACACATGAACAAACAGACGAACATAAGGATTTACCCTACTTCGGGGCTCTCGTGAGGAGATAAAACCCCTACTGCAGCATCTAGCCTACTTTGGTGTATTTCCCTCTGTATATGCAGTGTGTACAAATGCTCCTTGAGCTAGATACCTCTAAGCGCCTCTAAGTATGCCTCTAATCACCGCTAATCAAGCTGCTAATCACTGCTAATCTCTAGAGAGGAGAGCTCCCGCGGGGGAAAAAGGGCTCCGGGGAGTGTGAGGCCTCCCTCATCCCATCCCCCTGGTGCCTTTATATAGAGGAGATCCAGGGGACAAGAAGGGGACAAGGAGACAAAGGTTACTATGCACGGGTCCCACTTGTACTCTAGTCACATCAGTACACTATAGCCACGCTGCCTGCGTACTCTAGTCACATCTCCGGTACTGTGTCTGCGTCACGGGGATAGGTACGACATGTACTTCCTGTCCTTGGTCTTGTCCTGTATCATATGTCCTGGCATCTTCTTAGTCTCGGTCTGCTAGAAGCGGGAGGGAACTCGATCTGCACAGCGCACAGGAGACTCCGGCCAGTCTCTGATCCAGCTCGGAGGGAGACCTCGGTTCGTTCCAGCTCGGGGGTGCTGGCCTGTCCGGGACGGTGACGCAGGTGACGAGGCCGACCGGGCCGAGGCCGGACGAAGGCGCGGTCGAGGCGACGAGACCGCACCGGGGCGCGACCGAGGCGCAACGGGGGCACGGGCGTGCCGGGACGGTGGCGGCCGAGGTCGAAGTAGATGCGGAGCACCGGGCGGAGGCGGCGTCTCGTAGGAGGCCGAGACCGCGGACCTCGGCACGCCGGGGCGGAGTTGAGGAAGCGGCCGGGGTAGCTGTCGGGGTCGAGTTGCACATCCGAGGTGAGGCCCAGGCGGGGCTCGGCCGAGGCAGGCCCGCGGCGGAGGAGCCGGGGCGGCCGGGCGCGGGAGACGGCGTCGAGGCGCAGGGAGGAGCCCGCCCGGGGAGCTGGAGGCGGCGAGGTTGAGGTGCGCCTCGGTCCACGCCGAGGTTGGAGATGAAGGCCCGCTCCGAGGTGTGCTGCACCGAGCCTGCTCCGGGGTGGAGAGAGGCTTGCCCAGCCGAGGCTGGCTGAGGCCTGGCCCAACCGAGGCTGGGGGCACGGCGGCCCATCCGAGGTCCGATACTCGGTTTTAACCGAGTTAGCCAATATGTCGGCCCGTCTTCAGTGTATACCGGTCCGGACAGCTCCAAAATCAGCCCGGGATGTTTTTTCTTCCTGTTTCTTTATCTCTTACTCATTTATTTCCTGTACCTCTCTTTTATTAATTCAACAGCACCACCAACTCTGGGGTACCCGGGGTTACATCCCCGACACTAACCAAGACTTAAAAAATTATTATCATGTTGCAAGGCACTGGCACATTGCTACCATATATAAGACTAGCCATAGTAGTGGTATCATAGCTAGTATCATGCATGCCGTGTTGGCAAAAAAATGATGTGGCATTGCAATAAATGATGAAAGAGATGATGGTGGTATCATAGGTAGATACCGTACATAACGTATTCCAAGACATAATGAGTCTACAACCTAGTTAATGTTATACTACATGATATCACACATATGTTATCACCCATAGTGGAGGTAGTAACATAGACTAGTATAATATGCATGATACCAATATATGATACTCCCCACTATGACTAGTCTAAAGAGACGATCCAGTTGGAGAATGGTTAATTGATAATTAATTACATACCTCCTCTCGGCAGAATCAGTTGGACCAGGGATCGCTTTTGTCTGCCTGGGACACCATAAAAGCATTCCAGGCGACTCCAAAACTACATGGCAAAAATGAGAGGTGGTGCTTTAAATTCAGAATGGAAAATAACACTAGTGTCGACTGTCTTCCCAAATCTTAGACATGCATTGCATACAAGAAAAACGAAACATAGAAGGAAACTTCAACAAGGAGGAGTTCTGTACAGCGAACGTTAAAAATCATGACAACACTTCAATAAATTGAGGAGAGATATGGTAATCACCTCCTCGCCATATGTTCATTTTCCAAAAGGGTTCTGACCAACCATGGAAGAAATTCACTGAACCTGTCGGCAGCACACAGCTCCAAGGCAGCAATATTCATAGGCCGTCCTTGCCCAGCGTGTTCGAGAAAATTACGCTTCAGCCTAAGAAGCCCACGCACCGAGTTTTCATACTTATCAGTCATCTCAACAGTAGGATTATTATTGTGGGAGTACACATCCTGAAGAACATCAATGAGCTTCTCCACAGATCTTTTACGTGTGCGCCTGCAAGAATGCGGCCGCAGCCAACTATCAGATGATAATGGAAGAGCAACATTTTCCACAGAATTCACCCGTTCTCTCCAATCGTTAGGATATACAGCGGGTTTTGCAGTCATAACGGGCATGTAACCCATGTCACAACTTGTATACATAGTGTGCAGAAGAACCTCGAAGTCTCTACGGCCAATTGACGGCATGATCGAAACATGATAACATAAATACTCTCTGAACCATTCATCCGCAACAAACGCTTCTTTCGCTCCTTCTAGGTCTTCTTTGAGCTCGACAAAGTACACTGGCAAATTATCATCAATCTTGTACAGTGGTATGAATATGTCAGACGCTCTGCGCATATCTCTGACCATAGCCATATGCAGGTTCCTCTTTTTATCTTTCACAGGATCGTGTAGTATCTTCATCTGATAAAAAAATTGAACTGTGGGAAATCTGAAGACCATCTCAATCTCTTTTGACTGAGGGCGCCACCACCCTCAGTCAAGTTACGTCAAGAATATAAGAGAATAAAACTGTCACCCATATATAACTATTGTAAACTGAATATAAGAGAACATAGTATTTTTCGAAGGTCTATACTATATGCACCGGTCTATGTTAACATGATAGCAAAGGAAAAATCTTGTAACACATGAAAACACGAACATACCCGAGCAATCTACTACACATGTCAATATTGCAGAAACAACACGATGACTATGCTTGGGAACCACTTCAAAGTTGCATACTCTAAATTGTCCAAAAGTAATCTACCCATTTTATTACTGGCTATAGCTATTTTTACAATGCACACGGGTACCAAATAAATTATTGTAACTATTTAAAGGAACAGTTCAGTTTTTCTCACGGGTCTTACACTCTTACCTCATAAGTCTCGTGGTTAACTCGGCGCCTCTTAGAGCTCCACTTAATGATAAGAATGTCGTCTTCACTGAATTTACCACCCCAGCTGATGTCTTGAGAATGATTTTCTGAGATAGCAACCATCAGCATTTCAATCAAAATCCTCCCATGGACTGTTGGAGCAATTATGCCCTCAAACACAGGCACAATCTGCACAAGGGTACAACACCTCCTGAATTCTTCAAGCGTCTGCATGCTACATATTCAAGACAAACAATCTTAATTGAGCTGCGAAACTAGAAGAAGAGTATCATTTTGCTAATTAAGTAATATATATATATATATATATATATATATATATATATATATATATATATATAGGATACCAGACCTCTCTGGAAAGCCGCGAAAGGATAAGCATGCCTCATTACTTTCATTCACACAACCATTGTCGCGCAGAAACCGCTTGGCAGCAGGTAGGAGCCAAACATGACGACTGATGAAAACAAAACAAGGAAATCAACAGTCGAAGTCAGAGATATAGTACTGTGTATTGTACATAGTAACCGACATCCAACATGATATAAATACATAAACATGTACCGGTCAATTTGTTCATAGTTATTACCTATTTTAGTTGCATTAAACATGAAAATGTACTACTCTGATTAGGGAGTACAGTAATAGTGTAGTGATTATATGTGATGGTTCTTTATTTGAGAACAATTACAGTATATCGCAAATATATTAATTAGCAAAAGTCATTAAATAACTGAAATTTCTACTCGCTCCCTCTGTTCGAAAATGATTGACACATATATAATTGTATAAATACGGATGTATCTAAACATATTTTAGTGGGTAGTGTTTTACAAAAAAAAAAGCATTAAAGAAAATATGTGTGTCAACCATTTCCTAGCGGATGGAGTACCATTTTCTTATTTATGGCAAGATTTCCCAAGTCGAGATAACCATAGAGGTGTATATATGCATTCCTTAATAACCACTTACTAGAGTCTAGAGGTACATGCGCATGTAGGCGAAACAGAAAGGATGGCAAAAGTTAGAGTGAGATATATATATATATACTTGTTAATGCCGTTGCACGTAGCTCTTATCAGATCAACGGGGGCACCGAGCTTCCACATATCTTCGTAACAGACTCGTACAGTGTATGGGTCCGATGTGCCATGCTTGTTGTTGACGAGGGTGGTGGCGTGCAGCAGAGCTTCATAAACCCTGCTAGACCTGTGAGCACGTACAGCTCGGTCGACTTCAGAATTAAGCTACTCAAGAAGGAAAGAACAATACTGAGATACGAGGTTTGATGCATGGGTCGCTTACGTGAGGAAATCGTAGAATTTATCGGCCCAACTAGTGTGAGATCTGGCATAATTGAACTGCCTCGGGGAGGGCAAAGGCGGGGTTGCCGGGAGGGTCGAAGAAGACGGGGATTGGACGGCCTCCGCCGTGATGGGCGAAAGCGGGGATGAGAAGGCCGCGCCTTGCTCTTCTGGTGGTCGCTGATCAGCATAGGTTCTGGCTGGGGGCGGCACCTCCGGATCTGGTGGAAATGTATTGTGCTTGACGTCCATGATTATACCGCTAGGTGAGACCAGGATGTCTGCAGTCTCCGTGATGGACTGAACTTGTTGAGCCTCATTAGGCAATGTAGATAATGTGACAATATCACCATCATCAGATATGGCGGCCCCCCTTTGATGATAGAAAGAACACTTTGTTATTAAGTTATCATAATAATTAGACATGCAAAATAACAAGCTGTGAAACCTAATAAATAAAATCAAATATAAATATAGATAGTAACTACATAATTGGTCATTTTAATTTCTTAGAGTCCCGCTTGCGCATAATTTGCTTGTGTGAACAATATCAACATGAATAACTTGATAAACATACAATACTAAAACGCCTTATGAACAAAGGATATTTAGACAAGGCGCAGCGATGGATCTTAGTCGTAGTGCTTATACTGATGGATTCCTTATTTACATATGAAACATAGCCACGTGTGAGAATGCATGTATTCTATTATAATCAAAATTAAACGAATATACGACATCATATGATTTGGTAACATTTTGATTGCAACAGTTTGATAAGGAAAACATTAATGTATAAAATGACAAGAGCACATGTCCATGATTTTCTTCAGCATGCAATAAAGAGTTTTTTTTCCGATAAAGTCCGGCCAGAGTTGTACTTGGTAACACTACATCCACGGTAATTTGGCTAGTTCACAAGTCGTATAGTTAGAAGCATGTGTCCATCGGCATGGAACTTGGTCGTTGCTGTACTACTCTATGATCGAGTGTTATCCACGAATTCGTGTTCCACTGGTACTCTAGGTAGTGTTCTAGCTAGTAGTTTTACTATACCAGCATATGTGTATATATTCGGGAGTCCGTCGTCTACATCCACCTTAAAGCATGCGATCGCGAGTTGCACGAGAAGGAGAATCGTAGAGGCGCCGCTAACAAGTTTAGCAGCCGATCGATCGATCCACTGAAATCGAGAAGAGGATCGCTCGGGCCCAGATCCAAACGAAATCGAAAACGGAATCGCGTAGCCAATCAAGGAGAAAAGCAAGCAGACTGGCCACTGGATGGCAGCTGGGTACGTAGATCGGGCTAAGGTGTGGTACTTACCTTGGATCGGCGGTGTGGAGATCCTGGTGACGAACGGCCGGGGGCACTGCCGCTTTTTCCTCCTGGCCATGCGATCTACCTCTTCCTTTTTGGGGAATATTCCCTTACCTAAAACCCTAATGCCCCCCTTTTTATATTTATAGGATAGGATGATGATGACGACAAGTGAAAGTAATTAACAACACTGGTCTTCTCTTATGACCGTTAAACACCGCTCTTACAGTAACTAAGAAACACTGAACAGTAAGATGACTGCCTTGTCGTGAGACTCGGTTAGGTTAATCGTTAGGCCTCCTCACGCCGGGCCTCCTTTTACTTCTACCAGCAATTTATTGGGCTTCTTTAAAAAAACTGTTTGTTTAGCTAGTTGTTGGGCTTTTGTTTTCTGAACCAACTATTTGATGGGCTTTTCATTTCTATACAAACTATTTGTTTGGCTCCCCTATAAAAACAAAAAAAAACATTTGTTGGGCTTCTTTTCTTATATACTATATTTATTTTTGTTTTCTAGGGAAAATAAGGAATCCATTAAGAAGCTTACAATCATTCCATTAAAAAAGCTTACAATCAAACTTCATCGCCATGGCGATCTACGGCGGGGTATTATCTATTATGCAACCAAACTGCAGAGAGACCCCCAAAGTTAAAAATGGATAAATCCATGCGGGCGGGAAGAAGCAAGAAATGCCAGATGATGATGACCAAGAAACAATCATTGAAATAGAAAAATTTACAAAACAAAACCGCAAACCCATTTTAAAACCAGTCGATACGATCGATATCTAAAAGGAACAAAGGGCGTCCTATGGACGAGGAGGAGGGTTTTTCGCAAAGAAGCTACGTTCAATCTGTGGAAGTATGAACGACGAGGAAGTATAGAACCCAAAGAGAGAAAAGAGCCACAACGGTAGGACGAATATAAGCTTGAACCGTGATCAACAAGAACTAAAAGATGCATGCATGTGCGGGAGTCGTAGTTAATTAACGAGGTACTCACCCGGGCAAACTCCTGCGCCGCTAATCTCTCCGACGACTCTTGGCACGCCGGCCACAATAAACCCAGGCTGATGGAGTATGCGCTCGATCAGGCAGCAGGGCGCCGGCCGGCGGTGCATGCCTATTGCCGTTGTCCAAGGAGGCGTCGGCCATGGCAGCAAAAGTGAATCGAACTCCTCCGCCCTCCGTGCTACACTCTGGAATGTTTACAAATGGACGAAGTCGATACCAAAATACCATCGCTCTCAATCAAGCTGCCGCTGCCTGCATCTTTACTATTAGCCACTGACCATCGTGATGGGGCCTGGTCGACACTGACGTACATATGGCAAGAGGGAAGTAAGTCCGCACGAAACGGCACACATAGGACTAATTCCAAATAACGTACAAGTTGTGGCGATCTGCGACGGACTTTCGTCCGCGCGGAAAAGCATTTTGTCTATTCCCTCTGTCCACACAAATTTAGTGGATATATCTATACATAAAACATGTTTAGATACATCCATTTTTGGACAAACTTGAGACACTTATTTTGGGACGAAGGGAGTATAAAAAAATACTTGCAACTTAAGGATTGTTTTTGGTTCGATTTGATTGGCTGAAAGCACGCGGCAAGTACTCCCTCCGTTTATTTTTAGTTTGCGTTCTGAGCTAAACACAGTACCAATAAACGCAATGGATGGGCATGGGCTGAAATGTGGAATAGGTGGACTAAATTGACCCTGTGCAGTTCCCACGTCGCGTGCTGTGGCCGGAAAAAGCATGCAGCTGCTGGCCATTAATGCCATTCATCCATTGGGCTACGTCGCTTCGCTCCCTCCGCATACAACTGAATGATTCTCTGAACGCTCAACGAAGGAATGGCTTTAATGCATGGCGAGACTAATGTGGGGGCAGATTAGTAAATCAACTAGCAAACGTAAACTAAAAGGGAAAATTTGGAAAAAGCTAGAACGCAAACTATAGGTGAACGGAGGGAGTATCAACGTCGGAGTCGTCCTGGGGCTCCTTTCTAGTAGTAGCTGATTGCATTAAATTGTCCACGTCGGAGTGGAGTTGTCAGGGAGGAAAAACTTGCCCCACTCTTGAACATGTGGACATGGCGGCAATGTATCAATATCATGAACAATTCGTAAGGTTGAGGCAGCTGATGAGTTAGCTAGACAAGCTGATATATCCACCCTGATTCATCCGTTACATGAAAATCATGTTGCTGCACCCAGCCAACAACGAAAAAAAAATCTCAAGCTACAACACCTCAAAAGAAGAACACGCTCTAGCTGCAGCCACGGTTAACCTACCATGTCCAGTGGAAAGAATGCCTCGGATGTCTTCCATCCAGCCTTTGGAGAGTGGCAGGAGGCTCTGATCACACCCAGCCATGCACGCCCATGATCTTATCCGAAGCATGTCGCCGAACGGTTCAGAAACTCACGTATAATCCAGACATGAAAATGTGCTGCAGTAGAAGCTGAATACCACGCACTGGTCCATCACCACCAGCCACTTGCATGAATAAGACGCTTCGCATTACAAATCACGAAATGGTGAAAATATCGTACATGCTGGTGAAACAAAATCAGAGTACGTACAGTCTAAATATCCACATCCATCCTCGTAAAGTTGAACAATTGGTCATCGACTGAGTCTGATATTTATTATGTTTCACGAAAGCTATGGTATTCTCAAGTCGTCTCTTTATGTTCCCAAACACAGCACTAGTTATTGACTTGGCCAAACTCGACCTCTTTTCCAAGTTGGAGCATCCTGCAATTTTCACATGACCTGCTTCCAGATGTATCCACATTTCAACACCACTCATGTCATCGTTCCGAGCAAATTTCTCTTCCAGGCAGGTACTTCCATGATCCAAGCATCTCTCATCGGTTCAGGTCATCACTCTTTGCATCTGCACCGATAAAAAACAGCTAAGGTTTTAGTAAAAGTAAAACTGGCTCACAGCAAAAAAAACTAAATTGAGCTGCCATTGCCTCTAAATCTCTGGTCAAATAATCAGTCTGTTCACGAGGTGCAGGGTTTATATATTAATTCTAACTCAAATTTGCAATACACTCAAGCCCAGTTTGTTCTCCAGTCTAGAAAAGTCAAATTGGGCTCTTTTTGTCAAACTCCAATCACTATAAACAATTTAACAAAATCCTACCTAAATACCTAACCTGCAATATTGCCGTTACGTTAAAAACAATTCAATGTTCATACTCGGGTATAAGTCCTTATTTCGATGCTGCCCTCTTTGGATCATTCATGGAAGCATACGAGAGACGACTTATGGCCATGTTTGATTTTCTTTTGGAATCTATAAGGAATGCCTTGGGTTCAAAATAACATCACAAGATGCATGGATACCGTTCCAACTTTGTTTTTTCTACTACCATCGTATTCTTGAAGTTTTCTGGAATTCACTCTGGACATGTAATTTTTTTCAACCGAGCTCTCATGCTAGCTACATCCCAGGCTGAATTTTCTTATTTCTCATTTCAATTATGGCCAACAGTGGTTTACCTACCAATAATAATAAAGTATTCCTACTATTTAAGCCTACTCTTGTAGAGAGAAATAATATCGACCAAAGCATTGTGTTCATTTGAAAAATTCTGGAAATGGGGCTGAAATAGTTTTCGCAAGTCAATGTGCGGTTCATCTAATCGTAGTAATCACAACTAGTTGGGCAGAACATTTTTTGGAACTAGAACAAATACTGTAAATTCCCAATCACCTTTTGTAAAAGATGTGAAGAAGTGCACTGTACAATTTCAGGGGCAGTGTATGAAGGCTGTAGTTTCTGAACATTTGCCTAAGCTATAGTTGTGCTTAAACATTTCTCTGAATCAGCTCCGGACCTTGGGGATAATACATGAGGACTTTCCTTTTTTCAGGTACATGATATATACTTGCAACTTTTAAAAACAATAACGTACGGCACGGTGTGGTACCTTGAGCCATATTGATATAATGAGAGACCCTAGAGTGTGTATACGTGAAACTGAATCCCGGCACTCTATCTGCGATGAACTCAGCAACACCTTGGATGGACTTGTTCTTCATGTCGACAGCCAGCACCCATGCCTTGGTATCCCGATGGTCGAGCTTGGTCATAAGGTAAACAACCTGGTCATCGTGCAAGCCGAGTGTGGGATGCCCTGTGTGGAGTCTCTCCAAGATTGGCCGGGCATCATCTTGTGGCAGCAACTCATGGTGTTCAAGTTTGGTCTGAGAAGCCGTGAGTATGTAGTCTTGGTGCCAGCAATCCTCGCGAGGATTGGTAGCGCTGATGCTCCATACGGCAAGGGTCCATCCATCGGCGACGTAGCTCCCCCTGCTGGCCGAACCCGGCTTGACGCCGATCTGCAGCTCGACGTATCTGATGCGGCCATTGACGACCGCGATGTCTCTCGCGTTCCTCGGGCACCCCTCCAATATCCTGTCAGGGAGCAGCGGCGGAGGCAGCGGGATGTACCGGAGCTGTGGATCGTCGTCACGGAGCACGTCGCAGAGGAGGATACCCTGCCAGAGGTCGACCCAGCCCATGGTGCCGGCTTCCCCGCCGATGGTGATCACGGTGTGGTTGACGTGGTAGGCGTCGTGGTCGTGTGAGTGCCGATGGTCCAGCAAGGGGGCCCTGGTTGCCCATCTCCCGGTGCTGGAGTCGTAGAGATGCAGCGTGTACTCCCCGGGCGTGTATGTGTAGCAGAGTGCGGCGACCAGGTAAAAGTCGCCGCGGCGGAGGATGCCGACATGGGAGTCATCAAGCGAGAGGGATGTCTCCGGCAGCAGCTCCAGGGACGACCCCGCTCCTAATAAGACGTAAACGAAATAGTCGTACCGTCGGGTGGTAGCGGCGACGCCGATGAGGATGAGGTCGGCCGCCGACGCGACGATGTATGGCGGGGAGGGGCTGGAGCAGCAGACCTGGAGGGAGGAGACGCCGGGCGGGGCGGCGGCGCGCAGGGCGACCTGCACCTCGTGCCTGCCGTCGCGGGTCCTGCAGGAGGCGGCGGCGTTGGGGCGCGGGCCCGAGGTGTGGATCCGCAGGCTGAGGAGGATGCTGTGGGCGCCGTCGTGGTTCTCCGTAAACTTCATGCCTGCCTAGTTAGATCTGCTGCGCTCGCGATTTCTTCTTCTCCGGCGATCAAATCGGATCTTGGGGCTTGCTCCGGCATGGCTTTGGTGGGATTTCGATTTTGCGATTGCGATTGCGATTGCGATGCTTATCTTACCTTCCGTCGGCAAAATAAAAAGAAATACCTTCCGTCGTCGATGATGATGAAATCGAGCCATACAGTCGGCGAATTTTTTACCGGAAATTACGTCGTCCACGTGCCTACGCCGTGATCCAAGATAGTTGCTGTCATTTTTCTACAAATAAATTTTATGTCACAATAGCAGAGGTGGGAATTTCTTTCACACTCGCAAGAAGCCATGTACTTATAAAACAAAACCCAAGTTGAAGGTTGAAGCATCTGTCCCTACCGCCAACACACACACGGATGTGTATTTATACGTGCAGGGTGAGCTGAAAAAATACCTAGCCAACTCTCGGCCAGTGGTCGGCTGACGTCCACATCATTCCCCGGACTACGGACTCGAACCTCTTCTATTCCGCCTAATATGTTAATGTCAACGTCCCTATCAAGTATCAAGTAGAGCCTATTTTCTCAACCCGATGGCGTGAACGGACCCCAAAAATCTCAGTCGTGGACCATTTGGTAATTTACGCGAAGAGTCTCCGAGTCGACGTGTAACGTTATAATTGATGCCCGCTCGGACTATCGGGGTTTTTTCTTCACATAATTAATTTGGTGTTCGTTATGAGGCTAAAATCTTGATGGGTGAGAAAAAGTTGTGCATGAGATGTATGCACGTTCAGTCCCCGGGTTGGTTCTCGGGTAACTCATGAGATGTCGCATGGCCATTTTATACATGGTATCATTTTCAACAAATAAAACTAAACTGTTTTTCTACCTACTACCGTCGTTTTCAAAAAATAAAACTATATTGTTTTTATACATGGTGTCGTTTTCAACACATAAAACTGTATTGTTTAGAATTTCGAACTTATTTCTTTCAGACGGTAACACAGCCAACTCGATGGATGTGGTCAATGCAGTGAATGGTCGGGCAAGAGTGATATTACGTGTTACCCTTGGCATGCATGCCCCGTTAGAGCCCCACAAGAAGTGACAACGTCGAATTAAAATTCCACCTTCAAAAAATTGAACTCAAATCTCGCAAGTGGGGCATGCATGTCTCTATCTCAATTCTGACCGAGCACAAAAATCTTGACTAAATCCAAGTGAAATACCCGGTGGAGTGAAATATTAGGACCCAGCCATCTAGCTCAACCGAGTTTCTATGGCTCCTCTGCAGAACGCTAGCTCCAGGCACTCCTCCTTCTGCGCTATGAGCAGGTCACCCACGCATGAGGCCATGAGCGATGCAGTCGGCTTAGCTGATCACCGGTAAAGAGCTACGTATATATTTGTCATGTCTATTCGATTCGGCATGGCAGAGAGGCTAGCTAGCTGCACGCCGTGTCACAAATCCGGCGGCAAGCTGTGTTTTCCTGGCATCCCGGCCTTCTTGGGTAACGGTGATAGCCACAAACGGCCGGCGTACGTCCTGGCTCTACCTGAACTCAGGATCATGAGGTCAGTGTCCGTTCAAGTATATTGATTTGCTTTGGCCTTGTGGTCTGTGGTACCTGGCTTTATGTTCTCGGCTGATCAAGGGCTGGTGGTGCTGCAACACAAAAAGAGAGAGAGAGAGAGAGGCATAATCACGAGTCCACGAGCACGGCTGGGCTGGAAGGCGGTGGTGACGACACAGAATAGAGCA
Organism: Poa pratensis; assembly: GCA_947311845.1. Taxonomy (NCBI): domain Eukaryota; kingdom Viridiplantae; phylum Streptophyta; class Magnoliopsida; order Poales; family Poaceae; genus Poa; species Poa pratensis. The sequence continues at coordinate 16,033,601 of CAMZMU010000052.1, forward strand.
GATTGTAGCCTCCGTCCATGCAACCGGCCGGACACGAACAGAGGCGATGCAGACGAGTAAAACATTTAATTTGAGGGTGAAGGTGCGTCCATGCTAGAGAAAATGTGTACTCTCGGCTGGGGTGGTACGAGGTATTGCGGCAGCGCACCGGTCCAGGGGGGGACTATGGCGGGTTAGACCGGTATTCTTGCGGGACTGCAGAGGAGGAGGACGAGAAGAAAAACGAGGAGGAGAGTAGTAACATGGAACAAGAGCAAGCTTAATTCTCGGTTATCCAAGCTCTAGGTGAGTCCTTTCTTTATTTGTTGGTTGATTCCTCGATGTGATTTGTTGTGATCGTTGCTGGTCTATGTTTTTGTTACATGCCTACGAATATTTGGATGATTTATTTTTGGTTTCAAGGGTCCAGTGAACGGGGGAGCATGCTTGTCGAGTTTGCTGGCCGTGCAGTTTTCTTGAGCATTGCTTTTATTGTACGTATGTCTCTTAGTACCTCTTGTTCAATAATAGAGGCTATATGGAGAAGTAACGTTTCGAATTTAATGCTTCGTTTTCTGAAATCAAAGATGGATATGAATTCAGTTATTTTTAAGGATAACGGATGGATTTTTTTTTTGAATTTACGGATGGATTTTATTAGCTCTTATTCTATGACCTTTTCTCCGTTGGGACATAGTATAGTTTAGCTTTTCAACTGGGGACATTGAAAAAAAAACCACGAGAAAAGGCCCAGTAAAAAAGAACCCAAGAAAATATGAAGGCCCAACAGTAGTTAAAGGCCATTAGAAAAGCAAAGCCCAACAGAAATACAGCCCACGAGCCAACACAGGGCCAGAAAGAAGCAGGCAAGCAAGTGGTAAGAATGCGTAAATAAATAGTCCGAGATGATCAGCAAGTTGATGAAAGAGACTGCAGTACTAGAGTCACTAGCTATATGGTGGAAACCCTAAGGAACTAAGCTAGCACGCACCTTGAAGAGGCGGAGGCGCGGCCCGGCGGAGGCGCCACCACGATCGACCTGGCCGGCCCGGATCCCCAGCTCAGCAAGGTACGATCTCTGATGCTTGTGCGCGCGGTGATCCGCCTCGATTCATTTTCTTCCACCGCCGCAGGGTGTTCGCGCCATATCCTTGGGCCGAGACTAGGGTTTCTCGGCCGGGCTTTCCCCAAGCCAAATGAAGAAGTCGCGCAAGGGAAAGGGAAAGGGTAAGGGCAAGGGCAAGAGCAAGCACGGTGTTCCAATCGCATCGCGAAGGCCGGATCTCCCCCAAGCGATCACTCCGTCTGTATCTGAACACACCCAGAGGGACGACCCAAGCGCCATATCGCCCCTTCCCGGCCATGGATCCTCGCCAAGGTACGACCTCAACCAGCTTGTGAGGCCATCATGCATGCCGGTCTCCTCATCCCATCTTCTTTCTCTACCAGGGGAGGCGACCAAGCTCCAGCGAGACCCTTGTATACTGATGTCGTTAGGAGAAGGCAGCAACCTCGGCAGCACGCCCTGCAACCTCCGATGCAACCGCAGCTACCTCAGCAGCAGGCCGTCCAACCTCCGGTGCAATCTCCAGAAATGTAGACTACACTTTCCTTATTTATTTTCCTTTAATTACCTTTTGAATACTGATCTAACCTGCGTACGTGCTTCATCTATCTATGTTACGTAGATCAAATAGGGTGCTGTAATACTAGATATGTGTAATTAATAAGCTTTATTAAGTATCATTACATTTATAACCATAATTATTTGACATTACTCCAACTCATGTCCATTTATTAATTACTGTTCCTGTTGTTGTTATGATAAGAAAATAATGCACAAATTTATGGTTAAGAAACGTAGATTAATTTTATCTTCTTCTTGTTCTTTCAAAACGACTAATTACATATACTTGCTGACATTTACGGCTGCTGACTATTTTTATCTATCCTTGCGGATACCAATAGTCATCTTGTCTAGTGTCTACAATGTGTAGGTATCACTGAGCTTTACTGACAGAGTGTGCTTAATTTTGTTTCAGGCAGGGCAGTTCTTCTGAAGATCATGATGACTACAGTCCTGACAATTCTACTGAAGATAACGATGACTCCACTCTTGACTGTTATTCTGAAGATCACGATGACCTCAGCGTTAGAAAACAACATAATGTTATGTCCGGTAATCTCACCTCGTCTTCATCGAGCGATGACATGGTCTCTCCAAGCACCATATCGACCCTTCAGGACTACGACCGCGTGCAACCAGCTCGCCATACCGGTTTCATTATCCCGTCAACCAAGTCCATCTCTGCCACCCTGGTCAACAAGCACAACACACCTCCACATGATGCTGCGAGAAAGGAACAACTGCCAACTCAGAAGCAGACCCTCCAACCTCCGGTGCAGCCCAAAGAAATGTAACGAATTCAAAATCATAAAAACAAATCTGAATCTATTTATTTCCTTTAGCTCTTTTGTTTTTATAATTGATCTAAACTGCCTATTCATACAAAAACGTTAGACAGGGTTTCAGACAAGTTTTCGTATTCAAATTCAAAATTTTGCCAACTGATTGATCCTTTCCAAGCATAGCACTGTACATTTAAGTTTTATTATGACTCCAGTTTCGGGATGACCTTCCTAGTTCTGCTCTAACAGACATTTGTACGTCAATAAAAGCTTTCTAACAGTAACAATAGTTGCTACTAAGCATCTTATAACCTTAATTAATTGGCATGCATTATGCTTTGATACGCTCACACATATCTATTTATTTACACTTCTTTTATTCAGATAAGCATGCAGATTGTGCACAAATTAATGATTAACGAGCATGTCCATCCTTGTCTCCCCATCAGAACCACCGCCTCAGACGACATTGAGCACAGCAACACGCCCCCACCGGATCCATGCCAAGCAAAAACCTATGCTGACGTCGTGAAACAAGCCTCAACTCCACCGACCACAAACCATGCCACAACCAGATCACGCGGCAGCACTAGCGCCCATTACATCCCTTCTGCAAAATCCCTAGATATGTAAGTATTTTCTAGCTTTACAGTTTTCAATTCCCGGCATAAATTTATTGTACATTAGTTCATGTGCCAATGGATCAAACGTGAGTTGTTTGATATTGGCATCCATAACTACTGTGATGACCACTTAGCATTTTTGTGTTCTAATGCATATCTCTCTAAGTAAAGCATTAATGGAATAAGAATAGTCGCTACTAAGCTAGAAATCCATTGTGACACGTAGGACTAGATGCTCATATTATGCAAAAAAAAAACATATATTCAGATGTACATACAGACATTTATGAAGGCACACAAATTTTTGTAAGAAGAAATAGACATTTTTGTGCCATGTGTAAAAAAGACAAATAAAATACTATCTAGTAAAAAGTTATTTAAAGCACGAATTTGTCTTTTTATATAGAACACAAAAAACATTATTTTTTCATGGAACTTTGTGTGACATCATATAATGTTAGGAGGAATACCAGAAACCATTTTTCAGATTTGTGAAATTTTAAAATATTTAAAATGCTCTTCGCATAATGAGACTAGATGATCCTGTGAGCCAAAACACCATCATTCGATTTGTAGCCTTAATTACTTCACGGTATGATCTTTTATTCTTATGCATATTGATTTATTGATGTTCTTGTTATTCTAGTGGGCAAACTAAATTCATGAATAACCAGAATATTCCCCCTCAGTCATGTAATTGCTTATCTTTTATGGTCAATGACCGTAGGTTTTTTGTACTGTTTTGCAACTTACTTTGTCGTTATGCGTTTGTGTATACTTGTATATCATACTGACAAAGTGTGCCTATTTTGGCTTCAGTCTTGACTATTCTTCTAAAGATCATGATGATCACTTCAGCCTTATAAAACTAGAAGCTTCTAAAAAAATCCAAATAGGTGCGGATTTTGATAAGGAAGAAGCTAAAAAAATTGAAGAGATATGCAAACCTCATGTCGGTTCCATAGCCAGGTTCGAATTTATTTCTTTCACAAAAGGATAACAATGTCCTCTTTTATGTTGCACAATAGTACAACATTTTTGTGTGTGCACAGTGTCCTGAATCTTGGAGGATTTATGAAGAAGCATCCTCTCATGGGACGTGTGAAGATATTTAGGGGCAGAATGACTATCCTGCTTGCAACAGCTCAGGGCAGACTTTTAGCTCAGACCATGGTGGCTGCTATACGCGAATGTCATTTACATAAGAGAAGCTGGAATGGTACGTTTGATATTGAGCATATTCTGATCATCGTACCGCGGATTTCTGATGAGTTCATGATGATACTAAAAGATCCAGTAGAATTTGAAGGGAAGGCACTCCTTCAGGCTAAGGCCAATGACTTGGGCAAAGCAGCTGAGATACTCAAAACGCTCTACATGGTCGGTGATGATTATGCAGTTTACTTTGACGAGTTCATACAAGACTTAAGAGAGGCAACTAGTGAGTTGTTAGCGGATGAACAAGCGTTCATGGAATATTTGACGTATCATCCTTCGATAATTCTCTCAACCGGTCGCAGTACCTTTGTGAGCAGGCTCAGTAGTAGTATACGTGAAGCTCCCGTCATGCTATCAAAAACTCCTTACCCGTATGATTGGAAAACAATTGTGGAATCAGAAATTTATGGCAAGATTAAAGCGCAGGACATAAATAATGACAAGAATAAGGAGGACACGGACATTATTGTTGTTCTCAACACCGTGTATTATCACAAAAATAAATATTCTAGAAACGATCACAATGATAATTATGAAAACACAGTGCGCGGGCTTATGCGTTTTATGCGCAACGTTCTACATCATGGCAAGGAACATGATGTGCGTGTCATCCATGGCTATGAGTTGGAGTTGTACCTTTCCAAGATGTTCAGTAGGTTTCTTCCAAGCACACTGCGAGCAATGTTGATGTCCCGAAGAATGGAAGAGCTGTGAGTATATTGTGTCCTCAGTTTTCAGTTTGTTTTGGTATTGTCTATTTAAAATGTTTGATCTAATATTCATAGCTATCCTTCCTTGAAGTTGCCTTCTATGCATGCATCATTTCCATAACTCAGAAACTATAGTATTATCCCCTTGCTATGATACATAATAATTTCAGCACTAGGTAATTACATACTAGTGATGGTTTCATGTGCTACCTCCATTCCAAAATATAACGTGTTTTGGTAGCCCATCTTAGCCTTCTAAACGACTTATATTTAGGAACAAAGGTTATAAGTAGTAGTCGTGGAATATATGCATATACTTCTCATTATCACTGATACTGTTGTCTTCCATTCTAACAATCACCCTTTTAATGTATATAGTTATGGAGAAGATTGGTCATCCTATAAAACCTCTAAGCGGAACAAATGGGAACCCGTGTGGTCCGAACTGATTACAATGGAAGAGGAGGTATGTATATATCTATCCATTCTTCTGCATGCAACGTTCCAGATCTAATTACTTAGGGTTTAGGACTGCACATTTATGTTCATAAGTACTCAACAACGCCTTAGGTATTTTCAAACAAAAAAATATGCATGGCATTAATTGTTCAGATGATGCTTTTATAAATCGTTCCGTTTGAAACTGGCAATGTTTTAGCCATAGATGGAGTGTGTCTTGCTAAATCATACTCTCTTGTGATTTGTCTGGCTCTGCAGTACGTTCCCAACTGCATCAAATTTTCATCATTCAGCAATATATGTTGATGTAGCAAACGCGGGAGGAACAGCGACGTTCAGACATCAAGAGCAATTAATTCTAGGCGTATGGAAGTTGTCATTTTTGAAAAAAAACAAAAAAAATCCTACGTGAACAGATTAATTGTATATATATTTGTGGGTGTAAATATACCAGTCTGGTTAACAAACATGAAGGGGAGGGCGTAGCTGGTAACATGTGTATGTGTATATTTCATATACTTCAAGAAGTGAAACTTGCGAAATGTTGTAAAATTATATTGTGTCTGCATGCAGTATGAATTCTCCGGTATGGCTGCATTATTATGATTTAGGTGTTAACTGAGTGATTTTGTGTTATTGGATAGCTATAAATTTGCTTGTTCTTAATTAGATGCTTATAAGCCATGCATGTGTACTGTTATTACACGTCGGTAGCAGCAGCAAAATGACTGCATGTTTCTTAACAAGAAGGTTTGCACATATGATAATTGAACGCTGGTAGTACAAGCACATACCCCTGTCCCCTCGCGTCGCTGTTGGAGATATGCCCTAGAGACAATAATAATTGAGTTTATTATTTATCTCCAAGTTTATTATTAATGTTTATATCTTTATGCTACAACTGTATTGGGTACTTATATAGCAAATACAACATATGCAAGAGGAAACCTCCGATACACGTGTAGAGATATGAACGGTAAAAGAGTTCATGGTCTTGTCTCTAAGACTAGCCTATCTTGTTGGTTTATGATCATGTTTTCCTGATCATGGACTTTGTATAAGTTATTCAACTATAGCAGTGGTTTATCGGAATGATAATCGCACTGAACCGGCCCACCGTATGATCTCGCTATGAGATAAATCGTCGACGGTGAAATAGCGATTGATCATCTATTTAGTTACCGTTAGGTAGATCCCTATGCTATGAGAATATCTTGCCACCGCTTATTCGACATTCGAGCCTTATTTCCACCAAACCTCTTGCAGTAACATGGGACTATGATAGGTGGCTTTTGGGTGTGAACTAGGATAATGTATTGGAACAGAGATCGTTCAAGAATGGCACTTACTCCTCCAGACAATGGAGAGATACATCCTCTTGGCCATCTCAGTATTATTGTTGTCACCCCAATCGTCTGGCCAGACACAAGCGTGATTTATCACGGGACAACAAATATACGGAATGAGAAAAGAGAATGATATTGGTACGAGAATAATATGTGTTATGATCAAAGGGTTTGATTACACTAGAGCACATTGTCTCAATCTCGAGATATCATTGGTATCGTGCACGTAAGGGGATTAAGCGTAATGAGTAACACACAGGTTCTTTTGTTCATTCACAACACATGGGTGCCAATATGAATGCCTAACCCACTGCTGGTTATTGTTTGGTAAGCTCCCAAACAATTTTGTGATTGCTGAACCTTTCGGGTCACACACTTAAGCTGAAGGTCGATCTTTGATTGAGAGTAAAGTTGTAGTTTTAATGGGAATGAGATTGTGTCGGAGTAGCTCCGATGTTGCTGGGATTTGTTCCAGTGAATTATAAGTTAGAGAGAATGCGGACATCTAATGTCCCGGGATGATAGAATGTTTTCTATCATCAGCGGATTTAATCCGGGTGTTTATAAAGAAGGAAATATTGTTCCGATGGTTTTGTCGGCGGATACTAGGTGTCCCGGTTCATATAAATATGAGTTATATGATAAGTAATTAATTCCGGGATTTCTCCGTAAAAGGAAATATTCGTTTAGGAATTAATTAGACAAAACAATTATTTATTTATTTTAATTAATAAATGTTGGAAAATATATATGGAAAGTCGAGTCCAAGTTTGGGGGGGAGGCTCCCCCCTCCGGCGGCGAGGACGTCGGCCAGGCGGGCCCCACCATGGGGCGGAGGCGGTGGGAGGGGGAGGCTCCCCTCCAATCCGAGTTGGGGGCGGGGAGGTCTCCGCCCCTTTCCTTCCTGGTTGAGGCGGTTTGGGAGGGAGGAGATCCTCTCCTCCACCCAATCCGAGTTGGGGTGGGGGAGGGTCTCCTCCCCCCTTTCCATGTGGAGTTGGGCAGGTTTGGAAGGTTTGGGAGGGAGGAGTCCTCCTCCTCCCAATCCGAGTTGGGGAGGGCGAGGGACTCCTCCCTTCCCTTCCTTGGCCGGCCGGCCCAAGGGGGAGGGCTTGCCCCTTCCCTAAGTCCCTCCACCCCTTGGGCTACTATATAAACACCACAAACCCCATGGGTTTGAGATGTACGATAAGAAACACACAAGTCCTCTCTCTTTCTTGTAGATCTCATGTGTTGAGAATTAGAGGTCTCTACTTCTCATATAGATCTAATCTAGTTGATTAGATCTACCACCTAAACTACGCCGCAAGGCTGACTCTCTTCACCACGTGCTAGTAGCTAGGCGGTGAACGCACGCGGTGGATCGACAAGGTGTATGTGTGGATACCGCTAGAGCGGGATTCGTGCAAGCGAGTTCCTTGGACAAAGGAGCAACTTCATCAAGGTCTACGTCAACGACGATGTTCGGCGACAATCTCACCTCCCGGCGTGGACGTGAGATTCTTCATCAGGCTACACCGACATCTACTTCGACAAATACAAGATATTCCGCAACGGTGTTTGTAAGTATTCTAGATCATCGCATTATGGGGTGCAATGTACCTTCATAGAATAGATCTTGGCGGCAAGGTTATGGATAAATTTTAAAGTTTTCCCCGCAACCCAATAGTCGCCTCCTCTGGGCGACCGAGGGCCAAAACCCTAACCCTAGCCGCCGTCGCCTCCCTCCCCTCGTCGCCCCCTGAGCTGCTGACGGGCTCGGCCGTGCAGCGCCTGTGACGGAGGCGGCGGGGATCTGCGCTTCCCAGTCCCCCCAGCCAGCGGTATGTAGGAAGGCCGCCCAGCTGGGGTCCCTCGCCGGTGTCGGTAGATGGTAAATGGCCATTCTGGAATTAAGAAGTAATGTGATGCATGTTTGTGTGTCATCGGCCTCACTGAGGATTAGATGTTGCTCTTCATCACAAGTTGGTGGTATTTGCAACGGTCTAATGAACCAACTGGAACATGCATAGTATCAACTATGACAAGAAATTATGAGAGCGAGAGGTTACTATCACAGTTTCAACTCTAATACCAAATTATAAAACATAATGAACAGTATAAAGACTAAGGATGGCAATGGATAGGGTATGGGGCGGGTAGAGTAATACCATACCCAGACCCGTGTAGTCAATGGGTACAAAGCTCTACTCGTACCTGTACCCACGGGTATGAAACTTTGCCCGTACCCATTGACACAACGGTAGATCAAATAGTAAACATGTTATATATAATTTTACATATGAACCCTCTTAACACTTGTCTATGTATATATGTGGTATGTGTTATAAATGTGTGTTTGTAAATTTCAGATTTTTCAAAAACTTTTAAAGTTTCAAAGGGAGATTCAAAAGTTTCAAAAGATCCAAAAAAAAATCAAAAAACTTAAAAAATCCAAAAAGTTCAAAAAAAATCAAAAGATTCAAAAAAGTCAAGAAAAGTCAACAATCTTCTTTGTTATACATTTATGTGTCTTTTTTGGACTTTTTGAATTTTTTGAATGTTTTTTTATTTTGCTGCGAAAAATCGTCTGTTTGAATTAACTTTTTTTCTTTTGGAATTTGAGGAATATGTGAATCTATGAATCTGTGAATTGCATTATCTGTTTGAACCCGGTTGGATCCGAACTCGGATTTTTCTCTAGTTTTTTTTGGCACATTGTTTGCATTATTTCGACGTCGTATGCAAAAGTTATGGTAGTTACAAGATTTATTTTTCATTTATTGCACAAAAGGTCAAAATTCATATTTCAAAATTTTTATACCTACTAGACACTCATACCTACCTACATGTGAAAAGATTTTATTTATTCAATTTTTTATCATTTTCTTTTACTTACTGCAAGACTAAAAAGGCGATCGGGGGGGGGGTGGTGGTGGTGGTGGTGGTGCGGCACAGAATGTCGTCATTCTTCTGTGGCGCACGTGCCAGGTGCGCCACAGAATTATTGTTTTCAAATTTTAACCCGCCCCAGATAACTTTATGATGCGCACCTGGCTATGTGCGCCATAGAAATGTGACTTTCTGTGGCGCACTAGTCTGGTGCGCCACAGAAAGTCACATTTCTGTACCGGTTGTATTTTGTACCGGGACTAAAGGGGAAAGACCCTTTAGTACCGGTTGCACAACCGGTACTAAAGGCCATCTACAACCGGTGCAAATGCCCCTGTTTCCACTAGTGACTATGCTGGATTACAGGGGCCAGTACAGCTAAAGAGCCACGTTTTCGGTTTACTCAGAGTTATATATTTTTAATCTCATGTCTCGAACAACATACTAATCAGTCCCGTGCCATACCAAATAAAGAGGATTTATTCGTATGGGACAATGATTTTGCCATGGTAGAGACACAGGTCATCCATGCTTCAACTGTTACTGTCCACCATTGGCAGATCTCACAATACTAATTAACCTTACGAAAAGGAAACACCCTTGTCGCTTCAAATATCAAGTCTGGATGACACGGCGAGTACAACTTCAAAAACCCCTCTTATCACGACGACAAGGTCACCGAAACCCGTGGCCTAAGGTCAAAGTGTCTTTCTCAACACCACCACAATCAATTAAAGCTAACAATCAGTACTGAGAACACGGCAGATAATCGACTAATTCACTATTTCTATATCTCCTGAAAAAAAGGAGTGGTAGTCTTCTCAAGCTACTACCTCCTCCTGCGCTTCGAGGGCTTCGTCAACGACACCTTTAGTTCTTCAGGCATCTTGGCCTCAACATGCTGCTCCTGCGGAACAAAATCAAGTGAACAAACACAACATCAGGGATGCCTTTTCTGAAGAAATCAAGAAAGTGCTGTCAGGAGTAAGATAGAAAAAAACAACTCCTGTGCAAAGAAATTATACTACGGACAAGGCATGCAGCCCTCGAAAAATGGTTTTGATGATTTGGCTAACTGGTACAGCAGCAGCATCATACCAGCGCAAGGCTAGGAGCTGCTGCAGCAAATTATAATCATAAGAAAGAAATGCTGGATAGGAAGCAATAGGACAAAAGAAAACTGAAGAAGGGAGGAACTGATGGCAAGGAGAACATTTGACTAATTTCAAAATAAAATAAATGCAACAATTAGTGCTTCACCTCATCAAATTAGGCAGTTACGAGTGCTTCAACCCATCCCAAGAAAACAATCATACTCATCTCATTGCTCAATGATTTGATGCAAAAACACCAAGAGAGTAGCATTTAGCGAGGAATGGTTTCAAGATGCTAAAAGAGCCCCAATTTCTATTAGACAAAGTCATGAACCCCTAATATAACTTGAACAGTAAACAATGCTACAGGCATGGGAGTGGTAATGTTAAGATTGCAAATGCAGAAGAAAATCAACAGAATTGCACTACATCTGAAAATCTTGGGGAGCAACCGGATACAGAGTTACATACCTCCTCCCACTTTCTCTTGAGTTTCAGTAGCTCCTTACACTGTGCGACACACTCAGCATGGTGTTGCCATAGTCGCACGGAGAGATTTTTAAAACCCATCATGCATGCGTACAACAAGTGCTATGGAACACTTCAGTAAAAACGTCAGGGCTCATGAGGTAAATGGAGCAAGACATTTAGCTCATGCTAATTACTACTAGCTGTACTTGAAGAGTTTTTTTTTAATAGATTGGATCATAATCCTACTAGGCAGATCCTTGCAATTGCAAGCACAAACTGAACTACAGGCAGCAGATCATCATCATGGACAATCGGGAGTTGTGTCTGTCCAGATTAAATCAAATCTTGTGCAGAATGAATCAAGGAAGGAAGTTTGAGAGGAGGCGGGGCGTTACTTACTCCGGCTGGGGTCGAACTCCTGCTTCGCGGGCTTCTCCCCTCCGTTGGCCCCGGCTGGATCCCGGCTCCGGCCATCTCGAGCGCCTGCCTGCTGCTAAGAGAAGAGAGGACCGCGTAGGAGATAGACGGCGGCGAGGAGTGAGGTTCGCCGTCGCCGGACCGGAGTTGGAGGCTACTGATGAAGTGAGCCGCCACGCTGCCTCCTGATCTGCCTTCTTCATCAGCTCCACGATGTAACTGGGCCAGTGTGCCTGGCGAATTCCGCCCATATTAGTTGACGCTGCTTCCTGGCGTCTTGGACTGAACTGAGGAAGAGCACAGAAAAATGCTGTTGCGTGGCAGGTTTCGGAAACTAAAGTTTGCAGAATTTAGGGAAGTAAAACATATTCAGTGCAAAGTAGGGAGAGTAAGATGGAGAACAGATGCGCAATGGATTTAGTTCAAGTTTCGGTAGCTGGCTTGTTTGTCAGAACTCAGAACCGAGCAGGCTGACTAGTTTGTTCGAGTTTTGTGAATCTTGGATCCGTCAAAACCCTACAAACAAGGGCAGATACTCATACGACACCGTCTTGCACGCAAAACAAAATACTCATTCAGCACGGAGAAATAGCATACACGCGTAGCTACAGAGCACATAACCAGGTATACTAGAGCAACTTGAGCTACATTTTTCTTGGCAGAATCGTACATCACAAACAGTGAATTCACATAGTCACCATTATCTAAGAAAACTAGTGCAATTACCAATGTTCAAGATATCGCTTATCGTTTACTGCTCGGTTGGCCTCGAATTAGAGATTAATCGCTTATCAGCCGATTAATCGATTTTATCGGTTGCCTATTTATCAGCTAGTTTTTTTTTATATATGTCAACTTCCGGCACTAAAAATTTGAAATTATGCTTTGCAAAACTTACATTGAAGTATTGGATATAAATGCTACATTCACTAGTAGGAAAACCATTATAGGTGGGTTGTGATTCTGTGTGGCGCACCCTTAATTGGTGCGCCACAGAATTATTTTCGGTGGCGCACCCTTACTTGGTGCGCCACAGAAAGTCACATTTCTGTGGCGCACCAGGACAGAAATTTGACTTTATGTGGCGCACCCAGCTTGGTGCACCACAGAAAGTCATATTTTGAAATAGTACGTGTAGAAATTTTGAAATATGAATTTTGACCTTTTCTGCAACAAATGAAAAAGAAATCTTTGTACGGCCATAACTTTTGCATACGACGTCCAAATAATGCAAAAAATATGCCAAAAAAACTAGAGAAAAATTTGAGATATGGGTTTACCCGGTCAGCAATTCACAGATTTCTCAAATTCAAAAAAAAAAAGAAGTTATTTTAAACAGACGATTTTTCGCAGCAAAATCAAAAAAATTCAAAAAAAAAATAAAAAATTCAAAAAATTCAAAAAAGACACAGAAATGTATAACAAAGAAGATTGTTCATTGTTTTTAAAGTGTTTTGACTTTTTTTGATTTTTTGGATTTTTTAAGTTTTTTGATTTTTTTTGAAGTGTTTAGACTTTTTTAAATGTTTTGATTTTTTAAGTTTTTGAATTTTGTTGAATTTTTTAGGATCTTTTGAAACTTTTTAATCTCCTTTTCAAAGTTTTGAAGTTTTTGAAAAATCCGAACTTTAAAAACGCACATTTATAACACATAGGTAACATACACACATACAAGGCTTAAGAGGATTCATATGATATATATCAATAAGAACTTGAGTAGCACAAGGGTAGGTGAAGTGGGTGGAACTTAGAAATTAAGCGTGCTAGGGTTGGAACACTTTGTGGATGGGTGACCTAGCGGGAAGGTGGAGTTCAAAAGATTCAAAAATTCTGAAAATAAATCAAATAAATAGGATTTTTTATATTATTTCATATTTTGATTTTTCTGATATTTTTGAAACTTTTTTTTTGCAGTTTTTACATTTTTTTGAATTTTTCAGAAGAAACTATGCCTTGTTGTGCTCGTTCTAGAATCGTCAATGGTCTTTTTTTCTCCCGTGGACAATAGTTTTGGGCTAGATTTTACTAGCCCAGTTGCGGCCTGGGTTGTGCCAGCTGTAGACAGCTAGTCCGGTTGAAAGGGTGGTCGTCATGCGCTACCGCGCGAAAGTGGGTTTCTGTGGCGCATGCCATGGTGCGCCACAGAAATAAAAAAAATTTAGTGGCGTGAATTCTGTGGCGCGCCCAGCAATTTAGCCGGGTGCGCCACAGAATGTTGATTTGGTGCGCCACTAATAGTGGTTTTCCCACTAGTGATTAATTTCTTTCCTTCGAATCAAAAAATGAGCAACCGTTTTAGCCAATTTAAATTTCTACAAAACTATTTATCGGATGTCAGGCCGATAAATCGCCGTTGAGTGGCAAAATCGGCTGAAAATTGGCCGTCAGCCTGAAAAATCGGTGCCAACGATAAACTCAACTGATATGATATAATCTTATTGGTCACCCCACGATTCGCGATAAATCGTCCGATTAATCGGCATATCGGCCGATTTTTAGAACATTGGCAATTACAAAGGATGCATAAGCACCTGAGACGATCAGGGCAAACATGCATATATCTACATTCTTTAGCTTCCACAATTCGTCGAACAGGTGGCGCATGCCCTGCGAGGTGAACATCGGCGTATGGTAAAGAAGAGTGGGTGAGCAAGCGAGTAAGCTCTCCGAGGGATTTATGGTTGAAGGAGAAGCTTGTTGTACCCTGCAAATAGCTTAGTGTCGTCAGAGTAGCCTATTGCCGTTTTTCTGTTTCGATAGTTACTGTCACCTTTTTTTTTTGAAACGTGGGGCAAAACCTTTGCCCCATATATTAAATAAGAAGGAGTTGCAAGAAAGCAATTTTGGGACTAGCCCGATATTACAAAAAAGGACTACTCTCGCGGCATCAAGTTGCCCAAATGTTTGGCGCCCGCTAGAACCCACAACCGGGCCTCACTTTTAATTCTATCAAACAACACGAAAGGCGGAGTAGACTTGTGTTGGAAAACCCTTGCATTCCTCTCATTCCAAACCTCCCAAGTAGTTAGGAGAGTAACCGAAGCGACCGCCTTCCGATGAGGGGAGACCTCCGCCATCTTCAACCACCACTCCTTGAAGGAGAGGTTTACCCAAGTGTCCGGCGCAATGTTGTTGATCCCAAGCCAACCCTTGATCATCCCCCAAAGCCTACGCGTAAGACGACAATGGACAAAAAGATGAGCCACCGTCTCCGTCGTTTGCTTGCAAAAGGGGCACAAGCCGCAATTTGGCCACCCCCTCCTAGCCAACCGGTCCGCCGTCCACACCCTATTTTGGTTGGCAAGCCAAGCAAAAAACTTTGTCTTCGGCGGCGCCCAAACCTTCCAAATTGTCTTCTCCATGGATGAGAAGATAGTGCCCATGAACTGCAACTCATATGCGGTCTTTGTCGTGTACTCGCCATTTACCGTGAGCTTCCAACGAATCTCGTCACAAATGTTGGGGTCAAGTTGTATGTCGAGGAGTAGCGCCCAAAGGGCCATGATTTGGGAAAAATGTGCACCGGTGAAATCCTCATCAAGCTTCACTTTACTTACCCAACCCGCACCCACCAAGGCCTCACGGATGGTGCTCCCCTTCTTGCTTGAGGAAGCGAAGATGAGAGGGGCGATATCCTTTGGCTTCCTACCCTCCAACCATGGTGCATGCCAAAAGGATGCCTTTGCGCCATTGCCAATAGTGATAATAGTGGCGGAGTAGAAAATGTCCATGTCGTCATTAGTGCATGGGTTGTCGGTTCCCACCCAAATCTTGTTTGGTTCCTTCCATTCTAACCAAGGCCACCGCAACCGCAAGGCCGTGGCAAATTTGGCCGTGTGAAGGATGCCAAGCCCTCCATACTTCTTAGGCCGACAAACCAACTCCCAATTTACTTTGCATTTGGCACCCGTGGTTGTATCTTTGCCCGACCATAAGAATGCGCGTTGAATCTTGTTCAAAAAGGCCAACGTGCCCGGCGGAATGACAAGGGGAGTCAAGTAGTAGATGGCTTGAGAGACGATGATCGACTTGACAATAGCAGCCCGGCCGGCCAAGGCGATGTATCTCCCATTCCAAGTAGGAAGCTTGTTTGCGCACTTGTCCTCAAGATATTGGAAGTCTCTCCTACGAAGGTGCCAAACCGAGAGAGGTAGGCCAAGGTAGCGCATAGGAAAGGAAGCCCGCGTAGCCGGGATGCCCTCAAGAACCTCATCAAGATTAATTTGCCCGCACCGAATAGGCACAACGGAACTCTTGTCAAAATTTGTGCAAAGACCGGTAACTTCCCCAAAAGCTTGAAGGATGGAAGCAAAATTTCCCACATCTTCCTTAATGGGCGCCAAGAAGACCGCCGCATCATCCGCATAGAGTGAAGTCCGAAGAATAGTCCCCCTCCCCCTCAACTTATGGAGGAGCCCCTCCGATGTTGCATTCTCCAAAATTTGTGTGAGAGGGTCGATGGCAATGACGAAGAGGAGCGGGGAGAGAGGATCCCCTTGACGGAGCCCCCGGCCATGAATGATGGGAGGGCCGACAATACCATTGAGGATCGCACGGGAGGTGGAAGTTTGTTAGCTCTGCACGCGTCACGTGCGTTGCGACCTAGATTGTAGGAAGGCCATGGGCGTGTTGGCGTGTTGCAGGCGGACCGACAGATGGTTTTACACCATAGTCGGAGCAGCTAAACCAGAGTCGGGTTGCAAAGGCTGTTTCAAGCCGAGCCAAATGCTAGAGTTTTGATATTCCAGTTGTGGCATACAATCCGTTTTTTCTTGCAGCTCCTGGCGCCCTCTCTACAGGGGTAAAGACCAAGATAAGAAGAAAGTGCTGCTGCAGCTCACCAGACAACTCCTTGTAGCAATCTACACTAGAAGATCTGCAGCACCTGAGCTGTCTGGTTGAAATAAAAGCCGTATGGAAAATGCAGAGGCTGGGCTCCCCTTTTCGGAAAAAAACCCTGAGCTGTCTGGTTCATTTCAAACCCTATTTGTCGCGTCTGGCCCTGTTTAAATTTTAAGCGCTTTACTTCGTTTGTAAACTGGTAACCCAAGCAAGACGTTGTTTGAACCTGCTCTCTTGAAATTTACTAAGTTAAATCTGGGCTATCATAGAACCGTCAAGCGTGGGAGACCGAGGCCGCCGCCTCGACGTCCACCACCATTCGGGGCTATCCGGCATCCGTCTCCCCCGACCACGGGGCTATCCGGCCAATCCATCGCGAAGCCATCGCACCGCGAGGATCAAAACCTCCAAGACGACGCCTCCAACAAGATAGTGGCGCGCCCGTCACCGTCGCCCGCCCCCCGAGGGGCTTAGGCTTTCCCCCGAAGAGTCTTGGAACCACTCGCGTCGGACCGGGTCGAGGTTCCACAACGACACGATCAAGAAGGGAACGACGCCTGAAGGTGTCGCTGTCGTTGGCACAAACCGAAATCCTGCAAGCTTTCGCTCGGAATTCTCCCGTTCGTGAAGCTCAAGGAGCAGCCGGTTTGTAGTCTATCCCCGTCGCCACCACCGATCTCCATCGCATGCTGCCACCACCACCGTGGCACCTCACGCCACGGCGGCAGCCCTGCCGGTCACGCCCCTGCTGCAGCCACCAGTTCGGGGTCGCCGCCTCGGCTTCCTCTGCTGCAGCGCTGTAGCCAAGGTATTTGATGATTTGCCCTGCTTTAGGCTCCGTTTGGCATCAAAGTATTTTTGAAGTATATAGAGAATACTTCGGTATCTGAAAATAATGAAGTATTGAATACTTTAAGGTGTTTGGATCCAATAAATAATGTGGTTTTAAAACTGAAGTATTGTGTAAAACTGTAGTTATTTTGAAGTATTGGAGAAAGAGGTCTGACCCTCTTTTTTTCTAAACTGAAGTATTGTCCAAAACTGAAGTATTCATTTGCCTGGCGATTCAATACTTTGGTTTTAGAAAACTGCACTGCCAAACTAGGCCTTAGTTTGCACCTTGATAATTTGCCCCAATTTAGATCGCCTTTGATCATTTGCCCCGTTTTAGAATGGTTGCTTGATAATTTGCCATTTACCTCTTTTACCGATTTCTGAATATTTTTAATTCTAAAAATCTTTGCAAAGTACCCCTTGACAAAGTTTGCATTAGTTATTTTGGCCAGATCTTCTGCTATAGGAACATCAATCTCGTCTTCATTCGCAGGTTCTATCTCAATCTAGGACCGATCAATGACTATCGATCGAATTTACTAACATCAATTTCTTCTTCATTATTGACCTGCATCGTGGGCGGTTGTTGCATTGACCTGTTGAAATAAGTAAAACATAATACACAATTAGTGATGAGAAAAACCTCACAGAAAATCACAATGTACATGACTGAATTGAAGAGTATCGTCAGGAAACATTCCACAAGGTCTCACTGATGTATGCTGTAGCAACACAAGCAAAAGTAGATGTACGAATTGGCAGGCTCGACGCGCAGAACAGCCAGGAACCGGAGGTCGTCCTCGATGTCACGGCAGAACAGCCAGAAACCGGAGGTGCGCTGAACCACCCTGCGCGCGCCACTTGGATGCCGCTGCCGCTTACATCCCTACCCATGCCGCCGCCCGCCACTTGCGCACCTTCCTCGACCTCCACCCGAGCCCATCGGGAGGGTGCCGCCACCGCCGCGGAGGAGGCCGGAGACGACAGCGGCAGAGCGGCTCCGACGGGAGATAACGCCCCTAGTTCCGATTCAAGAAAATCATCATTGTACGTGTACGTGCGGCGCAGGAAGGCTATAAAACATCAAGATTCTGATACATACAGTACTTTTTTTCTCGAGAATATACAGTACTTCCCTTTCCAAGACTTTTGCACATCATCAGGTTCAGTACAACAGACATGCAGTTTCCGAGCAGCTTACATATTTGATCCTGCTTGACGGTCTGAATTAAGAACATGTCAATACATCAAGGATGCCATAGCCCGAAAAACAAAACATGGGGCCTGCCAAAGCAATCAGCCAATCGCAATAGTAGTAAACAAACACTACCATTGGCAGCACCCTGGCAACGAAAAAGCTCTCTAACGGCAACGCCTTCAGTAAGTAAATAGTGCACAAACACCGTCATATCTAGATGTAAAAAATACATACAAATCGTTTTGGTCTATTCATCTTCACGGTCTTGGTTAAATGCATCCGCCTCATCTCCATGCAACGATTGGAGAAAGTCAGAGAAATCAGGCATTTCAAAATCTTCAGCGGCTAATGGGAATGTGCCAGGAAAACGAGGCGCGAACTCCTGGGAAGCCGCCTCATCTCCATGCAATGATTGGAGAAAGTCAGAGAAATCAGGCATTAGAGTTTCAAAATCTTCAGCGGCTAATGGGAATGTGCCAGGGAAACGAGGCGCGAACTCCTGGGAAGCAAAACAAAATAGTAGAAAATATTCAGGCTCTATAATACCCATGAGGCGAACAATATTAAGACGAAATCAACAGTAGGAGGCTAAGACTGATTAACTATATTTAATGGAAATGAGCAATGGATTGACAATACATTACCTCCAGATTTGGCTCGATGTTTGTCTCCATGTTGTATGGCTCTCTTGTGTAGAATAGGTGCCATTTCTTCTCAATGCCTACACCATCTGCATAAGCCTCGACATGCTGAATATGACTGAACTTGTCCCACTCGAGGCCATGTATTCCCGCTGCCATAGAAGCAAGTACCTCTGGGCTGATGTTGGCCAGCAGCAAATGGCTGGGATTTACAGTCTGTAGGTACGCCGGAAGTTGTTTTTCGCCGGTTGAAACTTGCAGTCGGAGTCTCCGGAGTGCATTCATCTGCTGCAGTGAGTTGAGCATTCGGCAGTAGCTGATCTTCAGATTTTGCAACTTGGGGAAATTAGATATCCTAGTCAGGCAGAAGATGTTGATCAGGGTGAGCTCCACCACGGAAGCAAAGTTTTCCAGAGAACAAAGACCCTCGACATTGCCTATGGTTAATGTTTTCAAAGACCGTGCATGAAAGGCAAGACCAGGTGGGATACACCTCAAGATGCAACCTGCTATCTGAAGTACCTCCAAGGCCGACATAGCTTGCACTTCCTCCTCCCACTCCCACTCCCACTCCTCCCATTCCACCATGTTGTGTAAGTACAACTGATGCAATCTCGGGAAAGTAGCCACCATCTGGGATGAAGCAGGATGACGTTGATTCGAGGGATGCACAAATTCATGCCCAACACGCTTGATGCATGGGGCACGCGTGATCCCTAGACAGTTCAGACATGGGAGCTCGCATAAGCCATCCGGGAGTTGGCTGCAGCAAGTCAAGTCCTCCAAGTGTAGTAACCTCAAGCTATTGAATGGAGTTCTTGCTTCTGACATCATCCACCTTGGGAGCCGTCGCCCAAAATATCTGTGGATACGAATATCTTCAATGCAAGGCGGAGGACAGAGCTCATCAAATACCTCCTCAATTATTCCTTTATCTTTCTCATCTTTGTCCAGTACCTCATCATCATGTTTACGACCGCAATATAAAGTCACGATGGAAAGATGAGTCTTTTTGCTAAGCCTAACCTTTGTAGCGAAGGAGGCAGAAGGTACATTCTGTAGATTGACTAATCCCATTTCCCTGAGCTGGGAAAGACACCCAATCTCTTCCAAACTGCACCAACTGTCATCTACATCCGCTGAGAATCCATGTAGTGACCTCAAATTCGTGAGAGCAGAGAATCCTTTAGGTATAGTACTTACACATGTGCGATCAAGGTCAAGATATCGCAGTTCGTGTAGCTTCACAATGCTGTCGGGAAGTTCCACAAGATTCTCACAACCATCAAGACTAATATTACCAAGTATATCAAAGATGAACAAAACGGCGGCCTCACAGCGCCCAGAGTCACTGTAGCTTACTGTAGATACTGTTCAATTCTACAGTGTTCTACAGTTACTCGATCCCAGCCGTCCGTCGACGATCGCGCGGCCATCCAGACGTGTCCATGACGGTTTTGCAAAAACAACCTCCACAAATCGAGCAAACCAACCCGCAATCCACAGCTCAACGGCAATAAGGACCATTTTGCAATTACATCAAAGTTGAGGACCCTCTTTGCAAATACACCCGCAGACCTCACCTTCCTCCCCCGCGAGGCCGCGAGGCCACCGGCGCCGCCATCGCCTCTGGCCGCCGCGCTGCTTCTCGCCGCCCAGATCCGTGCCCCCACGCGCCTCCGCCGTCATCGCCTCCACCGTCTCCCCGACGGACGTGACCCGGGATGCCGCGGAGGCGGCGGATTCGACGCGGCCGTGGGCGCCCGTGCGCGCTGCTCTCCGCCGCTCCGGCGGCCCACCGGCGACGCTCCGACGACCTCCAGCCAGCGGCGCCGCCGCTACCGGATGCTCCACGTCCAGGCGCGTCGGCCGCGCGCGCCCGCACGTCCCGCCTCGCGCCAGCGCGCCGCCGACGTCGTCCTCGCCGCCGCCGCGGCTCCGCCCTCGGTTACGTCATCGCTGACGCCGTCGCGCCGCCCAGCGGGCCTGGGCCGGCCAATTGGGCCTACACGCGGGCCGGCCTGGCTGGCCGCTGCGCTTTTTTTAAAAAAAAAATCCCTTTGTTTTCTGATTTCCAAATGACAAATTTTAATACACTTTACTCCAACAAACATTAACGAAAAAAAATAAAGAAATTTCGACATATTCGAAAACAATACAAATTAGTGGAAAATGAAAACATATTTGAACACCCAAAACTACTAAATAATTGCAAGTTTTCGTCATATTCATAAACAATAAATATTAGTGGAAAATGAAATCATATTTGAACACCCAAAATTACTAAATAATTGCAAATACTCCACAACACATAAACATGCTCGCAAACATGTTTGCAATTTTCCAATTAGCCAGCATTTGCATATTTCCTAATTCGAAAGACATTAATATACTTTACTTCAACAAACATTACTGAAAAATAAAAAGAAAATTGGACAACTCCATTTCCTGTTTTTTCCCCCTTTTCCCTGATTTTCTTTTCCCAAATTTCCTACAACTTTTCAAACATAATTTCCAAAATTTTCAAATTCACACTGCTTTAAAATACCGACATTTCATATTTTCCATTTGAAATGTGAACATTCCACACAATTTTAGAGAAAAAAAAATGTATTTCCCCAAGCCATTACTTCCCTCTAAAATATTCGATTAATTTCTAGGTTTCAAAAAATACACACAAATCCAATACTCTAATTTTACTAATTACAACAATTCCACCCATACATACGAAATACACGGTAATTTTTTTTTGAAAATTCAGCAGTTCCATCTATTTTCATAAATTATTTGTAATTTCACAGGTGCGACCCATTTGTCGGGTTTTTAAGCAACTTTTCAATGTGTCCATCTGAAAAATTGAATTTTCTACACCGTAGTACTCACAAAAATAATAGCAGCAATTCATGAACACAAAAATGGAAAAAATAAAATCGTCAACTAATTACGTCATATCATCGCATATCGAATTTGAAAAATTAAAATTTCCCGAATGCCAACCCAATTTCCTTCAACAATATACAGACAAATAATAAATGTCCTAAAATTAACACCTTCTGAACTACTAATTGAAAAAAAAAGTTTTATATTTCTTATAAACAGAAAGTGCAACCCGTTTGTGGCAAAAAAAAACTAAATATTCCAAAATACTAAAGATTTGGATAAAATCAGCGTCAGCTTCCAACGGATTTCGAGATTTCCAAATTAGATAAAATATGCAACCTATTTATGTCATAAAAGAAAAATAAACAATATGAAGATAGTGCAAAATTAGAGAAAATAAACGAAAAAAATCCCTTTAATTCTATGGTCCAAAAAAAAAATGCTACGAAGGTATCAAATTAACTAAAAATAGAATATGTGTTCTACTGTACGGTCCGAAATAATGCACAAAATATGTCAAATTTTCCACAATTCTAGAACCACCAGAAATTTTCATACAGAAGATGCAAAAAAAAAGGCATTTAAACAAATTCCACGAACTACTACATGCTGCAATACTCACATTTCAAAACAAAAAAACAAAAAAAAATTCCTTGACTACAGAAATATTTCCAGGCAATAAATTTGTTCCCTCTAATTACAGAATGATTCCAAATTGAATTTAAACTAAGTACATTACACTAACTACAACTATCACCTTTCCTTACAATATATATAACACAATTAAAAAGAATACACAAATTATCACATTAAATATTCTCACCAACCGCGCGGCGTGTCGCCGCGCAAAATATAACTAGTATGTTGTAATAACTGAGTCAGAGGGGCTGCTGCAAATGCAAGGAAAGGTCGGCGACCGCAAGACGACTGAGTCAGAGGGGCTTTTGTGCTTGTCGACGGCTGCGACCGGGGAGGTGTTGCCGGAGGTCTCTCGTCCGGCTTTGGAGTGCTCCCCATTGATGTCTAGTAGTCACCCGCTCCTTTCCCTGGACGCGGGCCTCACCGTTCTGCTCTCGCCTGGCGACGCGCCGTGCGAGGGGGGACATCCCAGCGTGGACGTAGAGAGCGTGGATGGCCTCACCATGGTGTTGATCTCGCCTGGTGACGCGTTGTGTGACGGGGGATTTTCCAGTGAGGATGATGAGGACGAGGAGGTGGAGCAGCTCCTTCCTTGCCTCGCCGATCTGGATCAGCAGGAGCTACTGCTGGACGGCGAGGAGGTGGGCGACTGGGCAAGGAGGGAGTTTCAGCCCGTCGCGGACGTCTTTGACGCTGACGCGGAGGCTGCTACGATTGGACACCTCCTTGCTGCCGATACTGATGACGACAGTGATGATGATGATGTTGCAGAAAATGCGGGTGTGACTCCCTCATCTGGCATCGTGATACGCATTGTCGCGGATCTGTTCAGCGTGCCGGTCGTGCCGCTGCTGCCCACGCCTACTCCGCCAATGCCTCGTGCTCTTGCGCCCCTGCCCGACCCCGAACGTCGCAGCAGCAGGCTCGCGGCGAAGCCGCAACTCACAGCGGTCGGCAAAGCGCAGCGTGTCCTCCACAAGAAAATGGGGCTCGACTTTGGAGATATGCCTCTGGTGGAGGCTTCTAAAGAATTCACAAATACCTGCAAGAAGGCTCCGTTCTCCGATTCGGCAATCAACGGGTTGAGGACCCTCCTCAGACTGAACCTGCCGTCCATAACGGCAGCAGACGAAGCTTTGATTGGCCTTGCTGGCCCAGGGGGAAGCGACTTCCCGCCACCGACGGCGCTAGATGTCTTCGCCTGATCTGCTTCCCGATCCTCGGTTCACGCCACGTAGTTGCGTTTTGAATAGATGACGATATATCTTTCTGAGAGATTAGACGGTGTAGGGTGAGATCTTTTCGTCTTGCATGCCTGTCTTGTATGACTTTTTTTCTTTTGGCCTAGGCCGTGTCATGTTTGCTTCTCCTATATCAATATAAAAGGCAAAGCTTTTGCCTCGTTTCAAAAAATATGTTGTAATAACTTCATCTTTTGGATGTCCTTTGGCAAGCTAACTATATCAGTGCACTTCTTTACGGCCAAATACCTCAAGTGCTTAAGTTTATATATAGATCCAATCAATGCAGCACACTTTGTTGATTCTACATGTAGCATGCGTAGACTTGAAAAGGAAATCAAGGAATCAACTGACTGAATCTTGAAATTCCCAACTAATATTATGGATCTTAGTGACTTTTGCTCCTGCAGTCTTATCCACTCAAATTCATCCAACTCCTCTCCTTTGGTATCTATAGATAACCAAAGAAACCTTTGCAAACTAAGCTTGTTGTTTATATTGTGTCTGTTATGAGCTATCAGTGTGTCATCTCTAGCTACAAACTGAGCAAATGAGCGAACAACATCATGCATGTTGCAAAAGTATTGACCTAAATCATATGGATTTGGCTCTATAAGGTTCCTTAGTATCAGTTCCCTATAGTAATCATATCCTAATTCTTCTAATACATCTGGGTCTCCATGAACAATCCCTTCGGCAATCCACATGCCAATAATTTCACTGGGAGTGAAATGTGTATTTTTAGGTTTAAGGGAAAAGTGCAGAAAGCATTGCTTCAAACAAGAGTCCAAGTCCTCATAGCTAAGAAACATTGCATAGTTTAGCTGTTCTGGCATTTGGGATACTGACCACGTAGCTTCACTGAGAACCTTTTGCCAAGCACGGTGTTCTTTCTCCCTCTGGCATAGGAGTCCTCCCATCACTTTTATAGCAAGTGGCAAACCATCACATGTTTCTATAATTTGCAAGCCAATATCCTTTAGAATCTCAATGTCAGGTTCATGTTTTTCTGTTGTGAGTACCTACAGGGAGTTGCAATAAATAAATAGTTAATAAGGATATTAATAAAAAGTGCATGAAGTTTACTACATATGCTGGACATACCAATCATATTTCTCACAAATAATCATTTTGTGTGCTGCCTGTTTGCAGCAACATTCTATAGAATTTATCAAACATCAGTGGGCAAACCAATTTGCAGCAAGATTTAGGACAGTATGGACATTAGCTCACTTGGAAGTACAACTAGTGTGTTATATTAATCTTAAACGTGCAGTGAGAGGTTACTACTGTGGTAATTTCATACACTCACCTGTCTCTTGAGTAATGACCAAGCATCTTCGGGTCCTAATTTGTCAACATGATGATAGGGATTCACTGCTTTCATGCCTCGGGCAATAGTGTCATTTCTTGTAGTGATGAGGACTCGGCTAGCAGGCGCCCCATAGCTAAATGGATCCTTTAACATGTTGTTCCATTCATTGACACCCCACATGTCATCCAACACAAGAAAGAACTTCTTGTCCTTGATGGCACTAGAAAGAGCCGGCACAAGCAAGGCTTTATCTTCGGACCCACCACCATGTCCTGGCAGCTCTCCTTCAGCGGCAGTGATGGCAGTCCTCAATAAGTCAACCTCGTTGAACTCTTGTGTGATGCTTAACCATATCTTCTTAGCAAACTTGTCTTGGATCGCCTCATTGTTCAAAACATTCTTGCTGAGGGTGGTCTTGCCAATTCCACCAACACCAACAATGGCAACGATTGTAATGGTATCACTTTCGTGACCAGCCTCCTTTGTCAACATCTCAACAAGTGCCCTCGTGTCCTCTTCAATCTTCTCCCCCACCACACCAGACCGCTCCAACAGTGGATCTGTCTTGCGGCTAAAAGGAGAAGGGCGGCTTCTTCTTTGGTCCTGGTAGGCTTCCAACTTGATAAAATTGAAACTACGCCCCCTCGTGCAGATGGAATCCAACTTCTCATTAAGCGCCTTGATGCGGCTGCCAACATCATGGGCATGGAGCGGGTTCCGCATGCAGAATAGCAGAGGATTGAGGCACCCCATGTTCTTGGATGGACCCGTCTCCAGGGCCTTGAGCTGGCACAAGTCTAGGATGTCGGTAGCGAGGTACATGGCACACTTCAGTTCCCCCACCCACTCCCTGACGCTATCATCTGTGATATTCCTCCTTTCAGCGTCCGCGAGGAAGTTCTTGAGGTCCCTGAGCTTGACGGACAGGTCGTCGATCTTTCCGGTGACCCCGATCATCATAGCCACCTTGTCTCGGGCCATGTCGGCGAGCATCTTGGTGACATAGGATGCCAAAGCATCCAGAACCCCTGCCATTGGTTGCTTGAGCTGCTGCTACAAGCATGCATGAGAGCAAAATTAGTCATCTGTATTACTACGTCGTGCATCAGCAGCTCTTCCTTTCCTACTAAATTGCAACAAAGATTCTTCGTACTAAACAAAAATCCGAACTCTGTTGTGGAGAGGTCAGAAGCAAAGCTTTTGAAGTAAATGAACAAAATCGAAGCCTTGAGGTTAGCACAGGTCAAAATCAACGCTTCTTATGCTAAAAAGATCGGAGCTTTATACTGTGCATATCAAAGCTTAAAGAAATCGGAGCTTCCGGCCTGGTACAAAAGTTTAAACTTTCTAATACAGAAATCATGCAGAAGTCGGAGCTTCCGGCCTGGTACAAAAGTTTAAACTTTCCAGCCTGGTACTATACGAGTCTGATCTTTTGACCCCAAAGAACCCAGAACCCTGCATGCCCATTCAGACCTGAAGAAAAAATAGGACAAAGAGGAAGGAGGTTGTCACCTTCTCCGGCTCCGGCCGGGAGCAATGTTAGAACGTGGCAAGCAGCGGCAGAAGCAGATCTGGCGGTTTGGCACAAACTGAAAACAGGCAAGCAGGCTAAATATTAAGTCCTCTTCGCTACTGTTTCATAAGTCGCCAATTATCTCTTTCCTCCTAGCCAAACCAAACATTCCTACTAAACAATTCTTTTGAAAGATTTCTAGTGCACAAATCAAAAGCAAAGATTTGAAACAAAATCGGAGCTTTGAGCTTTGTACTGCGCAAGCATAAAATCTGAGTTTTAGACTAAAAAAGTCCGATCTGAGAGCTTTGTAATGTACAAAAAGTCGGATCTCAGCTATGAGGAGAACAACCCAAAAGAGAAGGTGCTACGGTGCTACCTTCTATTGCGCTGGCCGGCCGGCGGTGGCAATGCTGGCGGAAGCGACTGGAGGTGGCGTGAACAGATAGGGCCAGACAGACCGCAGACGGCGTGGCGGTGGAGGTTTGAAAGAGTAGGAAAGAAAACACCCAGACCACTCCTCTATATACCAAACGTATTACCTCGAGGTCGAGGATGACCCTTCGGTTCTAGAAGAGCCGCACAGTAGTCATGCTTTTATACAGGCGTATATATGTACTAATACTAAATACATGAAACTTATAGGCAAACCTTTTTATTTTTTCCCAACATGGACCGAGCACTACCTTGTGTACAGGAAGTCATCTTCATAAATTCATTTTTTTAAGTACAATGGCGCAATCTTTGTGATCATTCTATCTAATTTAACAGATCGTCTTCACCAAGCTGTCTATAAAAGTAATCATCCTTTTTTTCCTCTTAGATGCCATCACGGTCTAAAGTCAAAGCTTAGATTGATTCAAACATTATTTGTTTACTGCTTTGGTGCTCTGATTGCCTCGCACCGCGTAACAATTAGCAAATATCTCTCTTCACATGCCTTCATGTGCTAAGTGCGCAAGTGGTGCTACATATAACTAGGTCAAACAACTTCGTTTGTTGTACCCGTGGCCAACTCTCTCTCTCTCTCTCTCTCTCTCTCTCTCTCTCTCTCTCTCTGTCTCTGTCTCTCTCTCATCCAAAGTCGAAACACGCTTGATCAACTGGAGGTGACCATTCTGTAGTATTCATTTGTCATTTAATTTGTTTTGTAACGAATTGCACGATATCCCGAGGCTCCCGTATACAACTTTTGTTGCATCCACAACCTTTCCAATATTTATTTGGAAATGACAACCATTTTATATGTTACTACGAACGCTTCACAACCACTACAACTTGGCATTGCTGGAACATTTCAAATTCTTCCTTTTCAATGCCAATAGGGCCGATGTCCCTTATTATCAATTTTTACGTAAAGAAGCAGTGAACAAAATCAAAGGGTTTGGCTAGGTCTCATGAATAATTCGACAAATAAAAACTAGATCTTTATTACACCTACAAGTGAATTTTAACTTCGAAAGAAAACAAAAAAGATCTCCGAGCTAAATCAGTAACTGAACTCGGCCGTTCGAGCTAAATATAATAAAATCTTGGTAGATGGTCAATGGCCATTCTGGAATTAAGAAGTAATGTGATGCATGTTCGTGTGTCATCGGCCTCACTGGGGATTAGCTGTTGCTCGTCATCACAAGTTGGTGGTATTTTCTACGGTCTAACGAACCAACTGGAACATGCATAGTATAAACTATGACAAGCAATTATGAGAGAGAGAGGTTACTATCACAGTTTCAACTCTAATAACAAATTATAAAACATAATGAACAATATAAAGACTAAGGATGGCAATGGATAGGGTATGGGGCGGGTAGAGTAATACCATACCCATACCCGTCAGCTCCTTCAAACCTTGATACCGTGTGGTTCATTTACATCCTCACCTCCTCGTCTGCCTCCCCCACATCACCCTCTTCCACCTCCCCCCCACCCCACCGTGGCCCAAACGCCACCACTCCCCACATTCTCGCCTGCTTCCCCACATGCCCCTCTTCCACCTCTTCGTTGCCTGCTTCCCCGCAATGGCGAAAAAGGACGAGTCGGGGCAGCAGCCGCCTCAGGCACACCATCGGCACAGAGGAGGCGTGGGAGCTTTTCCGGTAGGGGCTGCTCGTCTCGCCGGATTCCCGCCTCCCCAAGAACTGGGCCACGTCTTACAGGGGTAATCTCCCCATAACTCCGCTGCGTATGGCAGGAGCTATTGCCTAACAAGTATCTATACGAGAAAACGTTAGCTCAAGTTGATGTCCAACCATCCGACTCCCCTTTCTGGAAGGGAATGATGAGGGCAAAAAGTGTCTTCTTCCCTCGTGGCAGATTTGTAGTCTGGTCTTCAAGTATGGTTTTGGGAGGATGTGTGGTTAGGCCAAAACTCATTAGC
This sequence comes from Poa pratensis, assembly GCA_947311845.1. Taxonomy (NCBI): domain Eukaryota; kingdom Viridiplantae; phylum Streptophyta; class Magnoliopsida; order Poales; family Poaceae; genus Poa; species Poa pratensis. The sequence continues at coordinate 16,062,681 of CAMZMU010000052.1, forward strand.
GGATGAATACCCATCCTTATACAATATTGTGTCGCGCAAAAATACACGGGTGGCGGATATCTTGATGGCTTCCCCGTGATCGATGTCCATTTAGTTACTGAGAACACTTCTTGGGGACAAATGGGATGCATGGCTTGCACTTAGTTGAGCGACTAATGCGAGTCAATCTAACTAATACACCTGATGTATTTAAATGGAATTTAAATATTTCTGGTGTATATACAATCAAGTCTTTATACGCTGATTTGTTGAATGGCCACACAAGGTACTATCTAAGTACTTGTGGAAATTAAAAATACCACTAAAGATTAAGATATTTTTATGGTTCCTTCATCGGAAGGTACTACTCACCAAGGTTTTTTGTTCAAAAGGCGTTGGATCAGGTTGTACAAAGTGTGTGTGTTTCATTAGTTTGTTCAACATTTATTTATATCATGTGCTTTGCCCGCAATATTTGGAGAATCATTAAATTTTCTTTTAATATATCACCACCGACCGGCAATGCGAATATGTTTGGTTATTTGCTAAATGGAATAAGCTCTAAAACTAAAGCATGAATACGTATAGGTGTGTCTACGTTGCTTTGGTCCATATGGAACTGGCGAAGTAATATTGTGTTTAACAAATCAAATATTGCTCATTACTTGCAGGTTATCAACAAGACAATTTATTGGATTCACACTTGGTCCTTACTTCTACCTGTGGATCTGAAGGCGCTTTTGGATACATGATGTACCCGGATCCTGACGGTCTGCGTTCTATATTTGCGAATGCTTAGATTTGCGATCTTCATTTGGCTCATTTTTATATTCAATTTGAGTGATCCATAAGCTTGTAAAAGAATTAAAGAAACGAAAGTTTTTTTTTTGGCAGCAGAATCTGGTACAGAGGCAAATGGAAGTTGCTAAAAAGAATATATACACCACTCCAGGGAAGTTGCTGAAAAGAAAATACGCTGGGCCATGCATGGATCCAGATTCTGGAAACCCTAGATTAAATCCACATAGCCGCTGACTCCTACTTCTGCACCCGATCAAGTTTTCCCATACACACGGCAGCAATGACGCCGTCGCCGTGGGCCGACCTCCCGCCGGACCTGCTGGGAGACGTCACAGGCCGCCTGCGCGACGCCGTCGACCTCATCCGCATTCACGCCATCTGCATGTCGTGGCGTGGCTCGCTGCTGGCCCTGACAAGGCCGAGGCCGTGCCCCCTCACATTCCCGCCATGGCCCCTTCTCCCGTGCAAGGGCATCGTCTTGCACTCCATGGTCGATCTCCGGCGCGAGTCGAGTTCAAGCTGCAACAACGATGTCGTCCTCGCAGAGCCACCGGGCGCCGGTGACAAGGCCATGCCATGGGTGGCTAGCACGGACGGCACCGGAGTCTGGCTCTTCACCAACACAAGACTCCTCAACGTCTTCACCGGAGCAGTCACCCGGCTTGCTCGATTCCCACAGCACGATGACCGGAGATACGTGCGCCGAATGGAGAATCTCCGCGGCGTTCTCTACGGCGACGGCACCGTCTTGCTCTACAGCGTCGTCTCCCAGTCCCACCGGTCACCCGTTTTCACCGCGGCCATCCTCCGTCCCGGCGAGGCAGCGTGGACGCTTGTGAAAACTAGGATAGAGAGGCCGTTGACTGGCGGCGACCTACATCCCGGAGCCACGTATCACGCCGGCCAGATCCTAGTGTGCCTCGGCGCTTACCATCAGTTCCTCATAACTCTTAATGTCGACGGCAACGACCACCACAGGCTTCACTCATGGTGGACTCCTCTCACACAGCCCACGTATTACCGTGATTCCGACTACGTCTTGGAGTCGCGTGGCGAGCTGCTGCTGGTGTCCGTGCTGCTTAAAGGAGACTGTGACGCCAAGGATGATGACCCGGCAGACGCTTTGTCTCTCATGGTGAGAGCCCTGGAAGAAGAAGCGGGCAGCAGCGACAAGATGCGGTGGGTGCCGAGGGATGGCCTAGACCTCCAGGACCGCGTCCTATTCCTCGGCTCCCCAACTAGCTTCGCCGTCGACGCGGCGTAGCTCGGTATGGATGGGGGGTGTGCGTACTTCGTTTTCAGGCTTGGCCTCTTTAATTAGGTACAACCTTGTTGATGGCCAGGCCAAGCTTGTAAAGTGGCTGAACCCAGTATATGGCACTGCCACGGCGTGCATGTGGCTCCAGCCCCAACTATCCATTGCTCCAATCCATGAAATCAGAAACAGGATCGAGCGTCCAAATAAGATGAAGAAGCAAAAAGTAGGCTGATGTCAAATGCCAAAACAGGATCTGCGTGCTTTAGCTTTTGTTAGGGCCGGTAAGGTTTTCAAATGCTCTATGTCTAGTTTTATTTTACCTGATGTCATATGTTGAGATTGCAGTGCTCTAGCTCTTTTTCTTCCCTAGCTAAAAGTTGTATCCCTGAATAGGCCATGGTTTGAATTACTCTAAGCTGTAGATATGGACATACCTGAGATCGTTGGTTTGCGGGTCAGCTGGGGTTCTTTAGTTTTGTCTCTGAATGTTTACTTCAATGTTTTGGCCTTCCTTTTCCGCGTTGTTTTGGGAATTCAGTAGATATGTATGGTGTTATTTTTCTGCTTTTACATGTATTTGGCTGCTGCAGATATCTATCAGGTTCAGGATTTGTGCATTATGTGTGTTTTAAAACTTCTGTGCTTATTTAAGATTTAACATGGGAATTTGCCGTGGTGCTGCATATGGGATACAGTTTCTATGTGGAGGCTGTCCTGTTTGGGCGTTGGTTCCTGGAGTATGTTGCAGCTTGGTGGATTCTATATACCCTACTCTTATTGGTGACAGAGAAAGAAGTATTGAGACACGGGATATTCAGCATGCTACTGTACCAGAGTTGGCTCTTATGAACCCTCAAAGAAAGAGACAACTAGTGTCTGAATTAGACAAATAACAGAAAAATAAAGGATGCATGGAACAAGGGAAACCAGCACTGCATCCAGGCATCTCACTATTAGGAAATATGAACTGACAAACTAACAGGCAATCATGTAGAAACCTTGTACCTTTAGATTAATAGCTTAATCAGCATGTGCCGAAGAAACTGAAGGTTGAATAGGTAAAATGCTCGTATTCTGAGAGGTGCCCATGGGGACCTTGGACGTGTCACCAAGGACACTCTGTTGCCTTTGCTGCAAAGGGTAAGGTGTCCTTCCTAGCTGGTTTGGAGATGCACACATCAACTGCCATGATGGTTCGGAAGCCTACATAAATTTAACCATGTCAATCAGCAAAAAGGGATTCGATCTTAGTAAAACATATCAATCATTAAGCACTTATCATCCTAATAAAATACCACAAAGTACATTCCTGGGAGCCCTTCTTCATTTCCAATTCAACGATTACCCCATATATAATATCACCCTTTCATTTTAGTTTTTTGTGGTAATTACCTCCATGGTTTCAATAGGTGACGGTCCAGAAACAAGCTGCTCAGCAGAAAGCAAGTTGCCCATGCTGGGCTCGTTTTGAATTGATGAAATCCTGGCAAGGGCTCGCTCAATTGAAGAGACCATTTCAGCATGAGTTCCACGAAGACGTGAAATCTGCAATATGTGATTGCAGTATTGCGGCCACTCTATTGCACCACCCCTGAACTGTTCCAGTGCTGTCGTACCAAACATAAAAATCTGCAACCAAACAACACCATCAAGAAACAGATTTTACAGATCAGACAGCAAATGAGGACCAACCTAAAACGGATAAAAGCTAACCTTTGAATCAATGGACTTGCGCAAGGCATCATGAACATCACATAGAGCAATGCCAAGTCCGAGATGAGCCACAAGTTGATGTTTAATAATAGGATAGTGCATATGTTCTCGTGCAGCAAGAGATTTTGTATGCAAGTCCACAACTCCACATAAGCCATGAGCAGTTTAAGCACAAGGCAGAACCAGAAAAGTCCACATAAGCCATGAGCAGTTTAAAAATTACTGGCAGTCAAGTTACAAATTGATCAGGGAAATTTACATCAAGATCAATGCACCATGAAGAGATAAATCTCCAGCCTAAGAGGGGAATTGCATAGGTCTAACTTCAACCATAAAAATGACTATGGGCATCAAACGAACAATGTTACAGCTTACAAGTTGCAACAACTACTAAAAACCCTCGAGATGAAATCAGTAAAAATGAAAGAATCATCTTTTTTAACTGAATTGTCTTAAATGAACTAAGATTATTATTATACAGAATGGGTTCACGATTTTGGCTCACACCAATTGGCCAAAAACCCTCTATGGAACAGATGCAGATGGATCTATGATGGACGTCCGCTGCCGTTTGCGTCCCCAACAAATCTTGCCGATCTTCGTTTTGCTCCTCAAGTTAAAAGGAACCTCTATACAATTGGTCCAGGGTAACAAGTGGGTCTCCGGTTTTAGCCTGGAAGGGGAGCCGCTGCCCAGCTGGTTCTCCAGCGCTGCGACGGCGGCATCCCGTGCTGGATTCTTTAGCTGGATGCCCAGGTACCCTTGGCAGCTCTTCGCTCCGCAGTGGCACTCCACCTTCTCCCCAAAATGCACAAACCTGTAAGGACGCGGTAAATGGTTATTCAATGACGGCTCGGTTAGCCCATAAAAAATAGGTACTAAAGCAGAATTGTACTTCGTTGCATGCATACTCCGTTTTATTCCATGCTGCACACAACGGTTTGCCCTAATAATAAAACTATATAACCCAGGTTTGGTAAAAAAGAGTTTGAACAACCCGAGTTGAGACTGGGGAACACTGAACTGTTGTCTTGCTTTCAGAAAAATATGGAATTATCAGATCAAGAGAATAAATAATGTTTAATTAAGTGAAAAGAACATCTAGAATCACTTTGTGGTTGCTTGACCCGCCACAAAAGGTTTAGTTGCACCACATGGACTTGTGCTACTGAAGGCCCAAAGAAACTTTTTGAAAGGCGCGGAGCATTGAAGAAGAGCATAGCTCGATCAACACAACTAGGGGCAATATGTCTTCCAATAGCATATCATGGCTTGTCCAAATAGGGACCTAAGGTACTACCAACGTGTCCTCTATCTCAATCCTCAAGCGACCTACTACCCAAACTCAGACTGACAAGTTGCTGACTCACCCTAACAACACTGATGGGTTCATGATTATTCATTGCCATATTAGCAGAATGCACTAGTTTTAGCCTAACTTGATTAAGAAATATATGCATTCTTTTCGTAACAGAAAAATGATATAAAATACCTGTAGTCATAAGTTAAAGGTTCTCCAACTTCGATGGAACGAGAGGCAAAAACACCGACTCTCGTCTCGCCGTCAACTTGCCTGGTAAACCATATAGACAATCAGGAACATCACCATCCGAAGAAAGATTTTCTGTTCGAGAAATTATTACCATTTCTCTAGTTTACAGTTGGGATCACAACTATGGTTCAGGAAACGTGAAGTGTTTCCTTTAAACGTGGCATCTATTGTAAAATCCTTGCTGATTTCACACATGTAGAAATTTTTGTCGCCCCGCCGCTTCATCTCCCAAAGCCGTTGTTCGCATGTTGCGTCATTGATGACTGCAATAAGGTTGGAATGATGAAATGGCATTGGATCAGAAGATAATGAGGTACAAATAATGAATTAGTGAACATGCTCTTAACTGTAGCCCTGTCATGTTTTCAGTTATTAAACTTCGTTCTCCACTAATCTGACTATAAGAAGAACTCTTCACAAGATGATTAAAGTATGCCACTCTTTCAGTGGTCCAGAAAAAATTCCTTGATGAGGCCAATTCAGGTTAATTCGGTAACGAACTGTCTAACTGGGGAACCATCCATACTAGTTAGACTAACTAAAAACAATACGACATTTTTTAAAACTAAAAGATCAAATAAATTTCGTCTCAATCTCGAATAGTTAACTAAAGAATTTCTTTTTCTCAACAAAAGAATGTTATTTTTCAGCTACCTAATGCATTACGGTGTGTATCTTCATTCACAGAATGCAGCTTTACTGAAATCATCTAACTATTAAGGAGTGTAGTGAAGGGTATTTGCAGCGGTCCAGGATCGTGTCACTTGTGCTCTGTAGGTATGCCCTTTGGGTGCTTGCAATCTGAGTCTTACTCAAAAGTAGATGTTGAAATGTGGCTTTAGAGCAACAGGTTCTCAACTCAAGCAATCATAAATGGAACTCAATAATTTATTTGGTAGAACTAGATTAATTAAAGCCAGAGGAAATGAAGGCACAAGCAAAATGCCACTACCCCATTGCATACATGCAGTCATCTACCAACAATTTGTTATTTCTATTAGAAATATTAAACATGGCCGAGAAAGTTGTACCTTCACCAACATACTCGATTATAAAATCACCTTTCTCCAACGGTTCCAATGCAACAGCACCCCATCCACAGCCTTCTGACTGTAAATGAAAGAGGCTATTGTGATTGTAGTCAAAGAAATAGAATAAACATCTTTCAATAAGAATCAATAAGAACCGATTCTCAAAAGCACACCCCTACCAAGCTACATGTTATTTGGCAGTCTCCGAGGAAAATAAGGCAGTGTATTCACTGTACAATGAAGCATATATAAGAGGTCTGACACTCATGCCCATGAGTAGATAGAACTGTAAACCAATATGACCCCTCATTTAGCTGTTTCCGAGCTGTGCAACTCATGGCACACACAAACTCTCCAAGGGAAAAGAGTGGAACGTGAAATAACAAAAGATTAACGTAAATATAAGAAGATATTGCACTTCATCTCTGTGCCGACAAAATTAGACAACACGAGTGAACTCTCAACTAAATATGAACACAGGCCATGGTTTTCGAGTCGAGCGACTAGTCGACGACTAGTCGATGAGTCGCAAAAAAATGTCGACTCGACATCTCGACTCGACTCATTTATTGAGTCGCACGAGTCAATCGACTAGTCTCGACTAGTCCAGCCTTTTGAGTCGAAAACGACTTGAAGTTGGCCCCGCCTGTCATATTTTTTTCCAATATGCTCTTTCCCAGTGCCCCCGTGAAACCTAAATCGAACCATTCCCCCCCACCCTACGAGCAGCTGCCGCCCTTGGCCAAAGCTTTTGGAAGGTTTGTATTATAGACTATTAATAAGTATATAGTTATATACAATTATACATATAATATGGTAATTCTGTAGTACATATTGCTAAACTACTCGTGTCGACTTGTCGACTATGAGTCTCGACTAGTCACGACTAGTCAAGAGTCGCTACCCCTGAACGACTCGTCGACTCATCGACTCGAAAACCTTGACACAGGCACATCATTTGCAAGAGGGTACATCATTTCCAAGAGAGAACTACCTTGACAATTTTAAATTTCTTATCCTTGCGGAATGGCTTGTTGCTACACAGATCTGAGCAGAGGCAACTCTTGGAACAACTCATAGATAGACCCCTGATAAAATGACAGACACATTTCAATATAAAGTAAATCCAAGTATGGTTGTTTGGGCAAAAAACAATAATTGACAGCATTGACAATACATGAATCTATGATGCAGTATTCAATTCAAAATTCGACCCATTTTAAATATAAATCTATTGTTCACGGCAGGATTCTGTGGTAGTATTTTACATTTCTCCATTTTAATATGAAGCTATTGTTCACAGCAGAATTTACCTTTTAAATTGTTTTACTGATCAGATTGGGTTTGAAACAGATTGATCTTGTGGCAATGGTATAAAAAATAATTCTTTTGAATTATTTCGAGCAACAGGAGAGGGATAGTACCTAAGATACAGTAGCAACTGTTTTCTCTATAGTAAATGATGTAGAAACAGTAAACAAAATGCGAATTAATAGTGAGATAACAAAACCTAGATAATGAAATGTGAAATTTCTGGTGAACCAAATCAAATCATCCTTGATCACGGTGTTCATGGTTTTTGCCATGTAATTGACATGAACTCCTAAACAGCAACGTGAACTAACTAGGCTTATGTGGCCAATTATAATATATAATGAGGGCTGTTCGGCAGCATCGACCTCGTCTCATTCTCCGTGCGCTCATTGCATCGCTCCTGAACCACAATCTCACTTAGTATGGTCAGTACAATAGTTGAATATCGAGGCAATTTAAGTACCCACAAAAGTGTATGCTTGCTCTTTTGCCATAATGTTATGTCAGGTTCCATCTTAACAACATAACGAAACATTTGACATATACCAAACTAGAGACAGTTCTGTCAAAACTTCATTATTCATGTACAGTGGAGTTAGGAAGAATACCTGCATTCACAATCATCTCTGCAAACAGAATCTGCTCTGCAATTTCTGCACCCGGTCTCAGCACTTGAATCGGCGCGTTTCTTCTTGACTAAATATACATCTTTAACAACATTAAGAAAACAATGACGGCATGTACAGGTGGAACGCAGATAAAAAGAGGAACTCATTTCAGAATGCAAAATAGTGAAACGAAAGTAAATAGCTCCAGAAAGCTTGACTCGATAACAATAAAAAGTATTACGTCAGTTAGGATACTGCGCTTGATATGTGTGTATGAGGGCAGTTTATAAACAATCGCCGTGAAATCCTGAATGGTTGAATCAATATTGAACTCTTCATTTACATAAGGAAGAGGGAGTCGGCAGAAGGCTTCCTATCAAACAAGCATGTTAGTATTAGTTATGCAAAAGTCTGGTATATTCAGGAGGATCACAAGATAAAAGCATCCTAAAACCTACAGAGCATTGACACTATATGGAAGAGTATCTAGGAAGTCTTGATACTGAACTATGTTAGAAAAATAGAGCCGAAATTCTTGAATGAAACAAATATAAAAGGAAGATAGCAAGCATACGGTTATATGACAGCACTAACCTCTATGTTGTTTGTCAGGTCAGCATTCTGTCACCATCAAACAAAGTACTCCTGTCAGACACCTCAACCATTACAAATATTAACAAAAGGGTATATGGAAATGGAATGATATGTGGTGATGCTCTCCAACAATTAACTCAAAGTGATATCACCATGTATGGAAGACGCTATTCAAGAAAAACGTGACTTGATTCGAATGAAATGCATCAGAAAAGTTGCAGTTTTCAGCATAGTTGCACAAATAGAGCTCAAAAGTACAAGTCAGACAGGTGTACAACAAAATAATGTTCCTAGAAAATTTGCGTAACAATACTTGCACTCCACCTTTTCTTCTTGCGAAAATACTGTTACTAAAAGATACAACCTCCAGCCCTAAATAAATAGTGTCCTACAGAGTGTGCAGTCAAACATCTAAAGTTTGTACTGGTAACATGAAGAACATTTAAATCGGTCAAGCAAGAATAACATCACAACATTAATAATGCAAATATTATAATTGTACCATTTTTTACTAACAAGTTCCTATAAAATGTGAATGGTCAAAGTTGCATGTGGAGATTGTCTACGTCCAAAACCTCGCCTATTTATGGAAGGAGGATGGACTAGCAAATTTAAATAGTTACTACTTTATGTATAACAATATCCATTGAGCAATCATAAGGAAAAAAGGATAGACCTCATTTTGAAGGAGCCAATCGACAGGGTGCCTCCAGCAAATTGAACTTCCTTGGTCATCTTTTAGATGAATTACTGGCCACGGCGCACATTTTGTATGCGCTGCAACTGGACAACGTCCACAGCGCCAAAAAAACATCTTCTGCTTACAAACCATGCAACCCTAATCATAGAGAAGGGAAGTCAAACTGGTTTATCTCGAAATTACGTATTTGTAGCAGAAAGTATTAGGCCTTCCACAGCGTGTGTTTTTACCGGTGCCCAAACCGATTTTGAGGGATCCGGTGCCGGTGCCCTCCATTGCACAGCCGGTGCCACAAAATAATTTGAGGGAACCGGAGCAGCTAGGTGCTCCGATGCCTCAATTCATCAACTATTAAAATATTAGTCTCATTCATTGTCCAGCTTGATCGTGGGGTGAAGGACGAGGGAACTCACGTGAAGGGAAGGTGGGGATTAGCTCTGTCACAACATGGGTCCAGCTTGACTTTTTTACGGGCACCAACACGCTGTGTGATCGGATCCTAAGATTTTTCTCTTGGCATCGCTGCTGAGGTGGCAAACTTTTCAGCTTTTGGGCATCGACCACACTGTGGAAGGCCTTACAAACATCTAATATAAACTGATGACAGTTTAATTTGGACAGATAGGTGGGGGCTCTGGTTTGCTGTAGGACTAATGTTGAGGTACTCTTTGGTCACTAAAACTCTAACCTTAGTGAAAACAAAATATTTCATTTCATGATAGGTCACACAGGCCATTGTTAAATTAAAAGATCTTCCAATAAAAAGGACCAACATATGACCTTACAATACTTTTGGAAAGCACGGTAGGAATTGACCTTTTTAGTTCTCTTTATAAATATGTTCTATATCGGATTGGAGGGAATAATATTTAATTTACATGATCATTTACAAATAGTAAGGCATGTGGTGGTCATGAATTGGTCATACATCGACAACCATAGCTATGAGCTGATCAGACTAGCATATATTCGAGTCATTTGCAAATATATTTATCTTAATATGACCTGTAAGTGTGTCTATTTATAATCCACATTGCATCTTTGTTTTCAAACCATCTAGTATAGCACAACTGTACATTGAATGTAACAAGTATCCATGTACACAAAATACTGCACATTAGAATAGGTAGGCATACTGAAGTATGACACCTTGACAAGCCCAACAACTTCACAGCATAAGTATTTTAAGCTACATAACTCGCATTTTCAGGAAAATCTTTGGTTTTCCTAATGGGCAGTAAATACAATATTAAACACAGATATTTCACAAAATTTGAACTTACATGCTGAGGACACTTGAAGCTTTCAGCGGTGAAATTGGCACAATATTCCACCGCACAGGTCAGATGAAACGATTGTTCACAACGGCTAACTGAACATTTAATTTCTTCCAAGGGATAGATAATCTTATAGCACACACGACATTCAACCTGTGCACATACGAAGAAGGCTCAGATGCTAAGACAGTAAAAAACTAAAAAATGATCAAAACTGAAACATGGTCCCGATGTTGATCAAATTATACAGAGAAATGACGACAACATACTACCTAAAGAGCATTAAGAATTTGTGAGCTGTGGCTAGAGGGGGTAAAAATATGTGTATTACAAAGACAAAACATGATGACTTTTATAAGTTTCACCTGTCTACATTAAATTGCTCGAGCACTGGTTGATCTTAAACTGCATCAATATCATTTTGGTGGAGCACCAACTAGTGATGCTATTGGCGAATCCAAACATTAGGAGGAGCAGAAACCCCAACTTACCGCTTTGGGCGCGCCGGTGAGGAATGGCAGCACGCAGTGGTGCAGGGGAGCACCTGCCGCCGCCTTCCTCGCTGCCCAGTCATTGGCACAGTCCTCAAGCGTCCGACCCGATGCCGGCTCTACTGCCGCCGCCGACGAACGCGACTTCTTCTTCCCAGTGCCATGGACTGCCTGGGGGTAGGCGGTGGCAGAAGCCGGATCCCTGTCCTCCAGCACCCAACCGAATGGCTGCGCCTCAGTATAGGCCGTGACAGAAACCACACCGTTGCTCTGTTCTAGCATTCGGGCTGGTGGCAGCACGGATGAAGGGGGGCAGGCATGGGGGGATGGACTGTTGCTGCTGCTACGGAGGTAGGCACCGCTGCTCTCGTCGAGCATCCGGGCTAATGCTGGTGCCGGTGCTGGCATGGAAGAAGGCGGTGGGGCAGAGGAGGAAAGGCTGTTCCCCTCTGTGTAGGCGGTTGCAGAAACGGCATCGCTGCCCGATGCCGGCGCCGGTGCTGGCAGGGAGGAAGGGAGCTGGGCAGAGGAGGGCGTGCCGTTTAGCGCCTCGTTGTAGACGGTGACAGAAACCGCGCCGCTGTACTCCTCGAGCATCCGGCCTGGCGCCGGCGCCGGAGCCGGCACTGCCACCGTGGACGAAGGCCGCGGTGGAGCCGCGGATGGCGCTGTCACCGCGGAGAATGGAGGTGCCGGAGCAAGAGCCGGGGACGGCACTGGCACACTGTCGAGGCCCTGGAGGTAGGCGGTGACGGCACGGCTGTACTCCTCGAGCATCGCGCCTGGTGCCTCCTCCGGCGCGCCGCTGCTCCCCTCGCGCATCCGGCCCGATGGTGGCGGGGCGGAGGAGGGCGGCTCGTTCCAGCCACCGCCTCGCGCCTCAGGGCATGCGGCGAAGGAGAGCACACTCACATGGTCCTGGAGGTTGGCCGCCTCCGGTGCCGCCGTGGCGGACGAATGCGCCGCCGTGGCGGGGTGGATCTGCGACGGCGGCGGATATATTGTAGTCAGCTTCCTGTAACAGCCCCAAAAATTGAGTACCAAATTTTCACTTTTGTGTTCAATGCATCATGTCATCCATGCCTAATCATGTTCATATGAATTGTTACAACTTTGCAATGGAAATGATGCTGGGTTGCTAAGCAAAGTTTACAAATTCAACTCCATATTTGTCCAGGAAGTTCCAAAAGTTCCAAAGTTAAGTTTGGGCAAACTATTTTGATTTGGTTATAAAATGAAAAGAGAGTATCTCAAAATTGCCTGTGGGCAATTTCTATTTTATTCTCCTATCAAATGATTTTCAAATAATCTGGAAAAATTAGGTAAGCTTCACATTGAGGTAAAGACACTCCCCAAAAATTTTGATTTTCAAATGATTTTTGGATAAGTTCAAATGCCTCAAATATTTCAAATTCAGCTGTTGTTATTATTTTATTTAGGAAAAGGACCTCGTTGTAATTATGGAGGGACCTGTCCGTGGTGGGAATAGAAGCTCCAGGGGGGTTTTCGGAAGTTTGCCGTCCTCTTCGTCTCTGTAGCGACACGGTCGCGTCGCTGCCGCCGGACCGCCTCGTCGCCATGCCGCCGTGCCCCCGCCGGGCCCCCCCTGCTCTGCCTCCCTGGAAGAGGAGCTCCTCGAGGCCCCCACCCCGTGCTGCCCCCGTTCCCCCTGCTCCTCTGCTCCCCATCTCTTCCCTCCCGAGCCGCCATGGCCGCCGGACTCGCCGAGCTCGTCGCCGCCGTGTGAGAGCCTCCCGAGCAAATCGAAGCAAGCCAAAAACTCCGCCGTGCCGTGCTCGTCGTCCCCGCCAGAGGAATCGAACCACGCCTCCCGGAATTCCGCATCGTCCTCATCTTCGCCGCGGCCGTCCGCAGCTCCGCCGCTCGCCTACGCCGCCGTCGACATCCCTCCGCCGTTCCTGACCCCTTCCCCGCGCCCGTGGTGAGCCATCGGCCCTTGCTGGCCTCCTCCCATCTCCCTGCTCTCGCGTAGCCTCGCCGTGCTCGTGCGAGCGCAGCACGACGTCGCCGGCCGCCGCACCGTACGCACTCTTCTTCTTTTTCCTCGTTCTGTTTCGTCGGTTGGAGCCCGGAGACTCCGGCCCAACTCCGGCCCAACTCCGGACTGGGTCCAGTGGCTGCCGCTTTGGGCTGAGATTTTGGTGGACCGGAAACTCCGGCCCAAGAGCACCTTTGGACCGGAATTTCCGGCCTGGATAGCAAAGTTTGCAATATTCTTTTTCTCTTTTCCCTCGCGGTAGCACATGTCCCCGCTCCCCCTCTCGCTTGTAGAGTTATCGAACCCCCGTTGATTCCTTCAGGTTCCATCGCTCTCTCGCGGAGTCGAGTAAATAAAACTTTTATCGTTGGAATTAAAATAATAAAAGGTAAATAATTTAAAAAGAGGATTTCCTAAAATTAATAACTCTTTATCGGGACCTCAGAAAAAGGTGTTCGATATACCGAAATGTTCAGAAAAACATGAGTAATCCAGAATCATCGTCATCATGCATCATCGATCACAATTACAATAATGTGCTCTAGTAATCATAACACCCATTAAGTTTCAATATGAGGTTTCTTCCCAATTATGCAATAAATATAACGGGGACCCCATTTAACTTGTTGGTCATGTTTAAAGTTTCTAGGGTGCATTTTAAATGTCATATCATCATCCTTGTATGCTTTGCACAATTGCCATGTGTTGATTGTTCTTCCGGTGTTGTTTGTGCATCGGTAGATCAAGGAGGTGAAGTGCCACCCCCGTCTCGTGACGATCCGTACTACCAGCCGTATCAACAAGGCAAGCGTAATCCCCCCTCTGAGCATATCTTATCCTATGTTTCCGCAAATATTTTCTCCACTATAATATTGCATGCGGTTCTAAATGTCAACTTTCGTCGGATTAGAGTATCCTATAGTTGCATTAATTCCCTATGCCATTGTCTATCTCCACTCCTATTATCCATAGGTTTGTGTTGTTGGCCGAGTTATTTAGAATGCTATGCGATGCTTAGCCATGCCTAGTTATATGCATAGCTGTACGATGGATATATATGTGTTGTTGGAAACAGGTGTGAAATGTTGAGATGATGGTGGAGAAATGTGGTGACAGGTGATAAGATGCTAAGAAGGTGGGGATGAGAGGCCACTGTGGTTGTGGTGCTTTGTCTCGTTCTCGCCGCCTAGGTGCGAGTTCTTTACCTCCCGAACCAAGACTGAGCGTGCAACCATGCGTGAGGCCTATGCATTCGCAGTGCAGGAACCCTCATAGACTAAATAACTCGAGCGGGGCTAGCCAGGGTCCTCTAGTTCGGGCTTCCATTTGCGCGTGCGTGATGATGGTGGTATGAACAGGGATGAGGATGGTGGTGTTAGGAAAATGAGTGGCTGTGGGGCGGGGTGTAGTGATCCTGGCAGTCCTACCGCCACTGATGATCCTGGAAAGTCCTTAACGAGGGAGAAGTCGACACCGTTCCCACCCAGCCGGCTCTCCAAGGAAGAGAGCTAATGCGCAGGTAATGGGCCGGGCGGTACGCGTGGTAAACATTGTACACCCCTGCAGGGTTAAATCTTTTCGAAAAGCCGTGTCCACGGTTAAGGACAACTTGGGAAAGGACGATAAGATCATAGAATAACTTTAACGGAATGACTAAAAACTGGGTACTAGAGGTACCACTTCAAGATTGTAAGGTGAGCTTCCTCGAGGGTGATTCGGGGAGGTGCCTTTGATAAACAGGTACAGTGGTTGATGATGGAAGGTGACGAAAGGAAGAGTACTCTTACCTCTTTTGAAAATATTCTGAATAGTCGATGCCTTTGAGTTATGTTTTTCATAAATAAAATCAGCTTTATGCAAAAGAGCCATAAAACCTTGAAAACCAATCATCGAGCATATATTAGCTCTTAATCTTGCGAGTTCGTCGAACTCAACGTCTTTGCTTTTGTTTCAGAGGAGGACTTCACCGACCTCGAAGGTGGGTTCTTTGTGGACATCGACGAGTAGTCTGGGGTTCCCAGGTGGCAGCTTGGGACATCCTGGAGCAGCTGGCGTTGTGATGTTTATCTGTAGGCCTCTTAGGCCATATGTTGGATCTTGTTGTTTAGAACAACCTAATTTGCTTCCGCTTGTTGTAATGTTGGGTCAGTGACCTCTGGTTGTCATTTGCTATCTTTCTCGTATAAGAGTTGAACTATATGATTTTGTGTCGTAGAGTCTGTGATGTGCCAGTTGTTCCACAAGTCTTGATCTTACTATTATGCTTTGATAGTTGTGCCTGTGTTAAGGCATCAATCGGGGTGTTGCGTTGTCTGGAGTGAGGTGTACCCAGCAACGCCTGCCAAAGGTTTTGGCCGGGGATTGGTAAACCCGTAACCTCCGTTGTATCGCTTAACCGGTGACACGCATCACTGTATACAGTCGGGTCGGGGCGCCACAAGTTGGTATCAGAGCAGTACTGCCTGTAGGAAACCCTTCTACTGGTCGATGTTGAGTCTAGTGTTTGTGAAAATATTTTAACCTAAAAATGAGTTGTGAAAACCATCTTAGGATTCTTTTTACTCCTTATCTGGTTACCCTCTAATCTCGGAGCAATCTTACCTCAATTTGATTAAAGGTTTTACTTCTCACCTGTTACTTCAAAATGATTAGAAACGTGGGTGGGTTCGACCTTTAGTGTTATGTGTCACGTTGCTCCCGCTGCGTTGCAATCCCAAATCAACTCAGATGTTTCTACCGAATCTAATCTTGATCCTTTCTTTGGGTTTAACCCATGGACTTGAACATAAGGTCCCGGATTGTGCCACTAGAGTGTGTTAAGTTGTGATCTTAACTCTCACTAGTAGCACATGATGCTGATCTTCGACCCAAGTTCTATCTTGTTGTTCCTTTTTTTCGCAAAGTATTATCGTCCCTAGTCTGTGTACTTGTGTAGACGCTAATGCTATTGTTCGACCATTCGGAGAAAGATACTAACCGTGTCATTGTCAAATCTCCAGAATGGCTCGAGGAGGTCGTGGAGGCCGTGGTGGTCGCGGTAACCACAATGATGATGAGGATGATCTGCCGCCACCACCCTCGATGGCTCAAGTCTTGATGGCCATTGAGGAGAACCGTGGGCGCAATGAGCGCTTGCTTGGACAGTTGGTGCAGCAGAATGCACGGAGGAACGAGTGCAACACTCTCACTGAGTTCCTGCGCTCCAGCCACCCACCTTTGCTGATGCTAAGGAGCCACTGGAAGCTGATGATTGGCTTCGTGCTTTGGAGCGCAAGTTCTCCGCGCTGCATGTTCCATTGGCGGAGCAAGTCAACTTTGCCACCTACCTCTTGGTTGGTGCTGCTGGCTGTTGGTGGGAAAGCCATGTGGCTTTGTTTCCAGCCAACCATGTCTTCACCTGGGCTGAATTCCGCACTGCCTTCCGAGCGGAGTACATTCCCAGCCTATCATGGACTTGAAGAGGAGGGAGTTCCTGGATTTGCAACAGGGACGGATGGACCTCGCACTTATGGTCGTGAGTTCAACCATCTTTCTCGTTACGCCCCAAGGGACGTGACCAATGATGCTGACAAGCAAGAGCTGTTCCGCAAGGGTCTGACTCCGCAGCTTCGCTATGAGTTGCTGCCTTCAGGTTCCAGACCTATCAGGAGCTGTTCAACCAGGCTTTCACTCTTGAGCAAGGAAGAAAGGAACTTGAAGCTTCCAAGAGGCCCGCACATGGGGACCACCAGAGTTCCTCGGGTTCTGAGAGCAAGAAGCGCAGGGTCTTTGTTCCCTACAGCGCCGTACCTCGTGCTCCCTTCATGCCGAGGGCACAGGATATAGACCACCTCCTCCGCGTCCCACTACTTCGACACTTGGGATAGGCGGAAGTGGGTACCGTCCTATGCTACCTGCTCCACCTGGACTCACTTGCTACACCTGTGGCCAGGCTGGTCACTACTCCAGGGAGTGCCCCCAGAAGGCACCTCTCGCTATAACTCCTGCACGAGCCCCTGCCACTCCAACTGGCAAGGCTGGACCTTGGTGCGTGGTCGCCTGAACCACGTCTCTGCTGAAGAAGCTGAAGAGGATCCTGGCGTCCTTATGGGTGAGCTTCGAATCAACAACCATCTTGCTACCGTTTTGTTTGATTCTGGAGCATCGCATTCATTCATCTCTATTGCGTTTGCAAAAGATCACCAAATACCGTTTGAGAAGATGAGCAGTCCCTTGATGATCTCTACCCCTGGCTCCAAATGGCAAACCGATGGCGTTACCCTGAGGTCCAGATTATCATAGCATCCCTGTCCTTCCCTTTCCCGTTGATAGCCTTGAGGTCGAAGGGCCTTGATGCCATACTGGGCATGGACTGGTTAGCAAGATACCATGCTAATCTCGACTGTGCTGCTAAGTCCATCACCGTGACCCACCCTTCCGGTTACGATGTGCAGTTTTGGGCACATATTCAGGACCTCCATCATCAGACAATCCCCTCTCCCCGGAGATCACCCTATGTTTCATGGAAGGCTTGTCCCCTCCTGAAATCCAGGACATACACGTGGTGTGTGACTTCCCGGATGTGTTCCCAGAAGAATTGCCTGGCATGCCACCTGATCGAAGTGTGGAGTTTGTCATAGACTACTCCCGGTACTGCTCCAATTTCCAAGAAGCCCTACCGTATGCCGGTGGAAGAGTTGGCTCTGTTGAAAGAGCAAATTGATCAGCTGTTAGCGAAGGAGTTCATTCAGCCTAGCAGTTCACCTTGGGGTTGTCCGGTACTCTTTGTCAAGAAGAGGGATTCTACCGTGCCTCGTCTAGTCTCTGACTATCGACCGTTGAATGCGGTGACAATCAAGAACAAGTATCCTATTCCCCGATCAATGATCTGTTGGATCAGTTAGCTGGTGCAAGAGTATTCTCCAAGATGGATCTGAGGTCAGGGTACCATCAAATAAAGATCAGAAAGGAGGATATCCCAAAGACGGCATTTGTTACTCGCTATGGCTCATATGAGTATACCGTCATGTCCTTTGGTCTCACAAATGCTCCAGCTACTTTCATGAGGCTCATGAATTCCATTTTCATGGATTATCTTGATAAGTTTGTCGTCATTTACATCGATGACATCCTCATCTATTCTAAAACCGACGAAGAGCATGATGAACACCTTCGGTTGGTTCTGACACGGCTTCGTGAACACCGTCTCTATGCCAAGTTCTCCAAGTGTGAGTTTTGGTTGGATAAACTTGTCTTCCTTGGACATGTAATATCTGCCAATGGTGTGGAAGTCATCCCCGACAAAATTCAAGCTATTCTAGACTGGAAAACTCCAATGTCAGTCAAGGACATTCGTAGCTTTCTCGGATTGGCGGGTTACTACCGCCGATTCATCGAAGCTTTCTCCAAAATAGCCAAGGCATTGACTGACCTTCTCAAGAAGGATAGAAAGTTCGTATGGACGGCCGAAGCTGAAGAAGTTTCCAAACACTGAAAGCCAAGCTCACTCCGCTCCTGTGCTTGTCCTGCCGGACACGAGCAAGGATTTCGTCGTCTTCTGTGACGCCTCTCTACAAGGCTTGGGCTGTGTGCTAATGCAAGAGGGCCATGTTGTGGCTATGCTTCTCGTCAGTTGAAGCCACATGAGCTCAATTACCCAACTCATGATCTAGAGCTTGCCGCTGTGGTCTATGCTTTGAAGCAATGGAGACCATATTTGTTTGGTAACCGTTGCGAGATCTTCTCGGATCACAAGAGTCTGAAGTACCTCTTCACCCAGCCGGATTTAAATCTCAGGCAAAGGCGTTGGTTGGAGTTAATCACGGACTATAATGTGAGTCTGAACTATCAACCCGGCAAAGCAAACGTCGTGGCTGACGCGCTAAGTCGGAAGTCCTATTGCAACAATCTTATGATTGAAGAAGCCCAACCTGCCCTCTATGAAGAGTTCTCTCGTTTGAACTTAGAAATGGTGCCCTCCGGCTATCTTGCAAATCTGGACATAAAATCTACTCTTGTAGACCAGTTAAGGAGGCTCAAACTCGTGACAAGGGTATTCAGAAAATCAAAGAGAACATTGCTAGCGGGAAGGCAAAATGTTTTTCTGTCAATGAATCCGGAGTTGTTTATTTTGGTGACCGCTTGGTTGTGCCAAAGAAGCAAAAACTGAGAGGACTGATCCTCCAAGAAGCTCATGAATCTCCTCTCTCTATTCATCCCGGTAGTACCAAATGTACCAAGACCTTCGACCACTATTCTGGTGGACTCGTATGAAACGAGAAATTGCCAAGTATGTTGCTGAATGCGACACATGTCGACGGGTAAAGGCTGAACATCAAAGACCTGCCGGCACTCTTCGCCCTATTGCAGTCCCCGAGTGGAAATGGGATGAAATTGGTATGGACTTCATCACCGGGTTTCCAGATCTCAAAAGGGCAACAATGCTATTTGGGTAATCATTGATCGTCTTTCCAAGGTTGCTCACTTCCTACCAGTCCGTGATGATATACGTGCAAGTCAACTTGCTGACTTATATTTGGCTCGTATTGTTCCATTACATGGGTCCCTCTGAGGATCATATCGGACCGTGGAAGTATCTTCGTCTCCAAGTTTTGGCAGAGTTTCCAAACTGCTATGGGGTCCCGTCTCAACTTCAGTACCGCTTACCATCCCCAAACTGATGGTCAGACCGAAAGAGTGAACCAGTATTGGAAGACATGCTTCGGGCTGTGTGATCTCTTTTGGCAAGGGTTGGGAAAAATATCTCCCTTTCGCGGATTCTCCTACAACAATAGCTATCAAGCTAGTCTGGGCATGGCTCCATTCGAGGCTTATATGGAAGAAATGCCGCACTCCTCTAAATTGGTCCGAGACCGGAGAGAGGGCACTCTTTGGTCCGGATGTGATCAATGAAGCTGAGGAGAAGGTTCGAATCATAAGAGAGAATCTGAAATTGCTCAGTCTAGGCAGAAGAGCTACTATGATAAGCATCACCAGGAAATTCACTATGAAATTGGTGATAAAGCTTATCTCCGTGTCTCTCCCCTTCGTGGCGTTCGCCGCTTCGGAATCAAAGGGAAATTGGCACCTCGCTATGTTGGTCCCTTCCCATTTTGGACAAGCGAGGAGATCTTTCTATAAGTTGGAGTTACCGGTCAAATTCCCAAATGTACATGATGTGTTTCATGTCTCCCAACTTCGCCGGTGTTTTAAAGATCCTATCCATGGGGTCAATCATGAAGAACTAGATCTACAAGAAGACCTCACTTATCGTGAGCATCCTACCCGTGTCCTGGATGAAGCTGAAAGAAAGACCCGTAACAAGACTACCAAGTTTCTCAAAGTTCAGTGGTCTCATCATTCCGAGGAAGAAGCAACTTGGGAACGAGAGTCTAGTCTTCGTGAGGAGTATCCCGACTTCTTCTCGCAATCTTAGAATCTCGGGACGAGATTCCTGTAAGGAGGGTAGAATTGTAACAGCCCCAAAATTTGAGTACCAAATTTTCACTTTTGTGTTCAATGCATCATGTCATCCATGCCTAATCATGTTCATATGAATTGTTACAACTTTGCAATGGAAATGATGCTGGGTTGCTAAGCAAAGTTTACAAATTCAACTCCATATTTGTCCAGGAAGTTCCAAAAGTTCCAAAGTTAAGTTTGGGCAAACTATTTTGATTTGGTTATAAAATGAAAAGAGAGTATCTCAAAATTGCCTGTGGCAATTTCTATTTTATTCTCCTATCAAATGATTTTCAAATAATCTGGAAAAATTAGGGAAGCTTCACATTGAGGTAAAGACACTCCCCAAAAATTGGCATAATTTTTGGATAAGTTCAAATGCCTCAAATATTCAAATTCAGCTGCTGTTATTATTTTATTTAGGAAAAGGACCTCGTTGTAATTATGGAGGACCTGTCCGTGGTGGGAATAGAAGCTCCAGGGGGGTTTTCGGAAGTTTGCCGTCCTCTTCGTCTCTGTAGCGACACGGTCGCGTCGCTGCGGCCAGACCGCCTCGTCGCCATGCCGCCGTGCCCCCGCCGGGCCCCCTGCTCTGCCTCCCCTGGAAGAGGAGCTCCTCGAGGCCCCCACCCCGTGCTGCCCCCGTTCCCCCTGCTCCTCTGCTCCCCATCTCTTCCCTCCCGAGCCGCCATGGCCGCCGGACTCGCCGAGCTCGTCGCCGCCGTGTGAGAGCCTCCCGAGCAAATCGAAGCAAGCCAAAAACTCCGCCGTGTCGTGCTCGTCGTCCCCGCCAGAGGAATCGAACCACGCCTCCCGGAATCGTCCGCATCGTCCTCATCTTCGCCGCGGCCGTCCGCAGCTCCGCCGCTCGCCTACGCCGCCGTCGACATCCCTCCGCCGTTCCTGACCCCTTCCCCGCGCCCGTGGTGAGCCATCGGCCCTTGCTGGCCTCCTCCCATCTCCCTGCTCTCGCGTAGCCTCGCCGTGCTCGTGCGAGCGCAGCACGACGTCGCCGGCCGCCGCACCGTGCGCACTCTTCTTCTTTTTCCTCGTTCTGTTTCGTCGGTTGGAGCCCGGAGACTCCGGCCCAACTCCGGACTGGGTCCAGTGGCTGCCGCTTTGGGCTGAGATTTTGGTGGACCGGAAACTCCGGCCCAAGAGCACCTTTGGACCGGAATTTCCGGCCTGGATAGCAAAGTTTGCAATATTCTTTTTCTCTTTTCCCTCGCGGTAGCACATGTCCCCGCTCCCCCTCTCGCTTGTAGAGTTATCGAACCCCCGTTGATTCCTTCAGGTTCCATCGCTCTCTCGCGGAGTCGAGTAAATAAAACTTTTATCGTTGGAATTAAAATAATAAAAGGTAAATAATTTAAAAAGAGGATTTCCTAAAATTAATAACTCTTTATCGGGACCTCAGAAAAAGGTGTTCGATATACCGAAATGTTCAGAAAAACATGAGTAATCCAGAATCATCGTCATCATGCATCATCGATCACAATTACAATAATGTGCTCTAGTAATCATAACACCCATTAAGTTTCAATATGAGGTTTCTTCCCAATTATGCAATAAATATAACGGGGACCCCATTTAACTTGTTGGTCATGTTTAAAGTTTCTAGGGTGCATTTTAAATGTCATATCATCATCCTTGTATGCTTTGCACAATTGCCATGTGTTGATTGTTCTTCCGGTGTTGTTTGTGCATCGGTAGATCAAGGAGGTGAAGTGCCACCCCCGTCTCGTGACGATCCGTACTACCAGCCGTATCAACAAGGCAAGCGTAATCCCCCTCTGAGCATATCTTATCCTATGTTTCCGCAAATATTTTCTCCACTATAATATTGCATGCGGTTCTAAATGTCAACTTTTGTCGGATTAGAGTATCCTATAGTTGCATTAATTCCCTATGCCATTGTCTATCTCCACTCCTATTATCCATAGGTTTGTGTTGTTGGCCGAGTTATTTAGAATGCTATGCGATGCTTAGCCATGCCTAGTTATATGCATAGTTGTACGATGGATATATATGTGTTGTTGGAAACAGGTGTGAAATGTTGAGATGATGGTGGAGAAATGTGGTGACAGGTGATAAGATGCTAAGAAGGTGGGGATGAGAGGCCACTGTGGTTGTGGTGATTTGTCTCGTTCTCGCCGCCTAGGTGCGAGTTCTTTACCTCCCGAACCAAGACTGAGCGTGCAACCATGCGTGAGGCCTATGCATTCGCAGTGCAGGAACCCTCATAGACTAAATAACTCGAGCGGGGCTAGCCAGGGTCCTCTAGTTCGGGCTTCCATTTGCGCGTGCGTGATGATGGTGGTATGAACAGGGATGAGGATGGTGGTGTTAGGAAAATGAGTGGCTGTGGGGCGGGGTGTAGTGATCCTGGCAGTCCTACCGCCACTGATGATCCTGGAAAGTCCTTAACGAGGGAGAAGTCGACACCGTTCCCACCCAGCCGGCTCTCCAGGAAGAGAGCTAATGCGCAGGTAATGGGCCGGGCGGTACGCGTGGTAAACATTGTACACCCCTGCAGGGTTAAATCTTTTCGAAAAGCCGTGTCCACGGTTAAGGACAACTTGGGAAAGGACGATAAGATCATAGAATAACTTTAACGGAATGACTAAAAACTGGGTACTAGAGGTACCACTTCAAGATTGTAAGGTGAGCTTCCTCGAGGGTGATTCGGGGAGGTGCCTTTGATAAACAGGTACAGTGGTTGATGATGGAAGGTGACGAAAGGAAGAGTACTCCTTACCTCTTTTGAAAATATTCTGAATAGTCGATGCCTTTGAGTTATGTTTTTCATAAATAAAATCAGCTTTATGCAAAAGAGCCATAAAACCGTGAAAACCAATCATCGAGCATATATTAGCTCTTAATCTTGCGAGTTCGTCGAACTCAACGTCTTCGTTTTTGTTTCAGAGGAGGACTTCACCGACCTCGAAGGTGGGTTCTTTGTGGACATCGACGAGTAGTCTGGGGTTCCCAGGTGGCAGCTTGGGACATCCTTGAGCAGCTGGCGTTGTGATGTTTATCTGTAGGCCTCTTAGGCCATATGTTGGATCTTGTTGTTTAGAACAACCTAATTTGCTTCCGCTTGTTGTAATGTTGGGTCAGTGACCTCTGGTTGTCATTTGCTATCTTTCTCGGTATAAGAGTTGAACTATATGATTTCTGTGTCGTAGAGTCTGTGATGTGCCAGTTGTTCCACAAGTCTTGATCTTATTATTATGCTTTGATAGTTGTGCCTGTGTTAAGGCATCAATCGGGGTGTTGCGTTGTCTGGAGTGAGGTGTACCCAGCAACGCCTGCCAAAGGTTTTGGCCGGGGATTGGTAAACCCGTAACCTCCATTGTATCGCTTAACCGGTGACACGCAGCATCACTGTATACTAGTCGGGTCGGGGCGCCACACTTCCGAAACTTGAACAAACATCTGCCCTTGTAAATATAACAACAAATGTTGATATAATCGTTTTAACACAATGCATCCACATGTGTGTACTACGATTTTATTTTAGCAAATGCATGTCAAGTATGTTAACCATAAATTTTTTGTTATGTGGTCCTTAAAGATATATGCATAATAAATACAGTTTATAAAGATTTGTTTTACTTCCATACATACTGAATACAATATCGACTTCATATATGTGTGGAGAGAACTCATGGGTTCTTAAGAAAGGAGAATCAAATGTAATTAATATGGTACTAACATGCAATATAATTTTTTTGAGTTACTCGTAGGAATATCCTACGTATATTTGTGATTTGGAAAAGAAACAGAAGGCTAAGATTTATTTAAATCTAAATAACTAGGTTGAAGGTACCTTTACACCAAAAAGCTACATTTCTTAGGGCATGTACAATGGTTGATAAAATTGTTTTTTTGTTATATACATGTCATTTAGATAAGACATATAAACAAGTTATATAATGTGTTATATCTTAGCGTCATCTTAATGCTTGCATGCTCCTAAAATTATGGAGTGACTAAAATTAGATTAGAAAATGCGAAATCAATAGATGTTGTACAACAGAGCGAAATATCTTATCTTCCATAATAAGATATCATCTCTTAGCTAAAGAGAAGACAACCTTTTCTTCAAATTTCTGTCTCCGGACTTCGAGACACAGAATAGAGGCCGAACCACTGCTCCCGTGCCGCTCATGGGCGGCACCGGGGCGTCCCTTCCTCCGGCCGAGCGGCCCCCCCTCCGGCGAGCCCCCTCTCCGCCGCAGCCGTCGGTGACGGCCGCGCTGGCGGCGGGCCCCCGCCCCAAAAGGTGGTGGAGGTTGCTCTTACGCGCTGCCTGGCGCCGGCGTTCCGTGGCGTCCGCCGTCGGCGTCGCTCGGCGTGGCGGTGGCACTAATCTGTCGGCCCCCCTCTCCCCGGTCTTGCTCCTGCGTGTGGGCGGGCGCGCTGTGCGGGGGCGTCTGATTTCTCCAGATTCGAGCTCCTCAGATCTGGTGCGTCGTTTGCTTCCCGTCCCTGCCGCCTTACGTCCCTCTCATCGCTGGCTTCCTCTCTCCCACCCCCACCCCCGTGGTTCTTCGTTTGGCCTTGGTGCGTGGCACGATGGGTACGATGCAGCCTCGCGCTGTGCTGGATCTGGCAGTCTCTAGTGGCGGGTCTTCCGCCCTCTGGCCTGATGCATGTAGGCGGACTTGGCCTAGGTTGTGATCTCGGGGTGGGGCCGTTCGCCGGCCAGCATGGTGCTTGGTGTCGTTGGTTTGGCCGGTGATGTGCATCTCCGTGGTGGTTTGCAGGTGTCTGCCTTTTCCGCCCACCCATCGGTCCCTGCAGCGCGCTTCTGCAGAGACTGACGTTCATCGGTTCGCAGATGGCAGCCGTGGAGGTGGCTCGCACCCTACATGGGGGGCAGTCGTGGGTTGGTGTTGGGTCCCCGGTCCTGCTATCAGCCGCGGTGGACGTTGCTCCATCGGCGGGCTGGCGAGCTCCATGTTGCTGTAGTGGCAGCCATGGATGCGGCTTTCTCCCATCCGGGAGAGCTGCGGATTGGGGATGGCTGATCCTTGCCTCCCTGCAAGTCGCCGTCTGCAGTTGCTGCCTTCGTTTGGACTCTGATCGAGCCTGGTGTGGTGCCCCTGTGTGACCTCGACTCTTGTTGCTCTTCGGTGTCGCCAATGGATGGTGCTGCCTCGGCAATGTGTGCTCTTCGGCTCCGCTTGTGGATCTCGCTCCACGGTGCGCGCGCGTGCTTCTGTGAAGTTATCCAGGTGTGGACTCGGCTCCATGAGGCCCTTCAACTTCGCCGGGCACGTCGCTGTCGTTTCAGGGTCCTTGGTGTGTCTGGCTTTTCGTGCACGTGATGCGGCGTGGACTCGGTTGTACTCTACCTTCGGCCACGCCGACGGCATCGAAGTGTCATGGATGGTCTCGGCTGATTGGTGCTTTTCGTTAGCGGTGGTGGTGCTTCTCGGGCAATGTACCCGCCGTTTGGCTTTGTCTCTCCCTCCGGTGCTGCTACTTGTAGTTTGGGGAGGCCTTGTTGCCTTGCCAGGAAACTTGCTCGAAGTTCTATCAGAACTTTGTGTGTGTTGGTTTGCGCAGGTGTTTTTCTGGTTATTTCTCTACTCCTGTACCCTATATGCTCTCGATTCATTTGAACCTATCTTTTAGAGTTTGCAAAACCTCATAAGCAAAATTGAATGAAAATATTCAGGCGGGGACTTGCTTCCCCGGTGACAATTCAAAAAAACATTTCTGTCTCCTAGCTAAGTAATTTTTTATTTGGCACGGCTAAGATAAAACCATTATACGTGCCCTTAGTTGAGGAAGATATAATGATGATGACAAGCAAATCTTCTTTGAGAAGATCGGATAAAGTTGGTGAGAAAAAAGTTAGTCATTTCTTTGGCTTCATATTGAACTTTATCTTCCTTTGCTTACACTTAACTCTATTCCATTTTCAAAGTTGGCACGAAAACAAAGTCTGATCTTTGAAAAGAAAATGCAGTCGCAAAAGGCAATTATAGTTGATCCAGATCTGACAACTCAACAAGTCAGTCAATTACCCCGAGCATGCATCTACGTGGAGTCTGTCATCACGCCTACGTGGCGCGCTCCCCGTTGGCCACCTGCGCGTCCCAGCAGCCTCTGATTGGCCGGAACGACGCGCGCCACGTCTCTCCCGACCAGCGCACATCTCCACCGTCGCATCTCCCACCCAGCCCCATCTCAGCCGTCGCCCCTCCTCCCTTTCTTATACCCTCCCCTGTCTGGGTCGCTTCGGCAGAAAGAAAATTTTCCGGTGGGAGAGATCCGAGATGAGGATGGGGCTGCTGCTGCCGCTGCTGGTGATCTCGGCGCTGTTCGCCCAGATCCGCGCGTCCGATCCGGTAATTGGTTCCTCCGGCCTCGTTTCGCTGCCTGCAGTTCGTTTTCGCTCATTCTGGGGGTGAGATTTGTGATGTTCTGTGTGTGAGTTTTGGTTGGCGGTGCAGATTTTCCACGAGACCTTCGACGAGAGCTTCGAGGGGAGCTGGGTCGTCTCCAGCAAGGATGAGTACAAAGGTAATCCTCACGTCTCGATCTGCGTGCTTGTCTGGTGGGAGATCTGTGGGTCTAAGCGGGGGTTTGGGTTTCTGATCTGTCGATTCGATACTAAATTGCTATAGCTCGAGTGTGTTTGGTCGAGGCTGTGATGAATTATTATGGGCGAGACGTTTAGCGGCCGTGAGGATCCAAAACATGTCTATAGCGACGCATTTGTAAGGATCTGCTCGCCCTGATCGGTTGCTGGCTTGTTCTGTCGTCCGTGCCGTGGTTCAGTTTGATAGACAATGCAGATGACCGCACTCGTGTAGAGCGTCAACATCCAATACGTTCTGACAAGTGAATTGACTATCTGTGGTATTGTTCATGCCTTCTGTGTGATGATATTTAATATGCGCAAGTGAACTGCATTTGAAACATGGAGTATGCAGCTGCTGTCTGAGTTGCGTAGCTGCGTGCATGATTATACCAATGTCCCTATGATCCTGCAGAGTTAATTGGAAATGTTGCTCCATGTACAGTTTCCCTGCTAGCAGATTTCTCTTCCCATCATCATAAGCAAACAAATGCAGCGCTTAGCTCTTAATTACCTAGCATTACTAGGTTGCTTGTGGCTCTGGAACCTTATAAACTGTTGATTCTTCTGATGATACAGATAGAAAAATGATACTCCCTCCGTTTCTTAATATAAGGTGTGTAAGTTTTTGAATTTTATTTCAAAATATAAGGTGCATTGCGATTTATGAACAATTTTACTCATCAAAAATGAGTCACAATCTAGAGCGGATGAAATTGATGGATTGTTTTCAGTTTGTGGCTAATAAGGACTCCTTTCTCTCGATTTTTTCCAGTAAAAAATTAGTCCACCACGTGCAAAATACTGGCGTCTTAATATCCGTGCCAAAACCTTAGACACCTTATATTAAGGAACGTAGGGAGTACATCTTAGTAGACGCTTAACTGTAAGACCATGTGCTTTCCAACTACTGTCATGTAGTTCATTGCCAGCCCCTGTTACTTTCCCTACCAAGTTAGGTTTTCTGTGTCAAACGTACTCACCTTGTTCTTTGGTTATTTTCATGTTTGTCATCCATTTCCTAATAGGTGTCTACTCCATTTCCTGTATTTTTTCTTCCACCATTACTTTTATAGCTTCTCATCATGGAATAAGTGCTGATATAATCTTCCATGCAGGTGTATGGAAGCATGCAAAGAGTGATGGCCATGAAGACTATGGTCTCCTTGTTAGCGAGCCAGCCAAGAAATATGCCATAATCAAAGAGCTTGATTACCCGGTTACTTTGAAGGATGGTACAATTGTTCTGCAGTTTGAAGTGAGGCTTCAGAATGGCCTTGAGTGTGGAGGTGCTTATCTTAAGTACATCCGCCTCCCGGATGCCGGATTGGACACCAAGGAATTTGACAATGATACTCCTTACACAATCATGTTTGGTCCTGACAAGTGTGGTTCAACCAACAAGGTGCATTTCATCCTTAAGCACAAGAGCCCGAAGACAGGAAAGTATGTTGAACATCACCTCAAGTCCCCACCTTCTGTCCCATATGACAAGCTCTCTCACGTCTACACGGCTATCTTGAAGCCAGATAACGAGGTGAGAATTTTGATTGATGGGGAGGAAAAGAACAAGGCAAACTTCCTGTCCAGTGATGATTTTGAGCCAGCACTTATTCCATCAAAGACCATTCCTGACCCTGATGACAAGAAGCCAGAGGACTGGGACGAGAGAGCTAAAATCCCTGATCCAGATGCTGTGAAGCCTGAAGACTGGGATGAGGATGCCCCAATGGAAATTGTGGATGAGGAGGCCACAAAGCCAGAAGGATGGTTGGATGATGAGCCTGAGGAAGTTGATGACCCAGAGGCTGCTAAGCCTGAAGATTGGGATGATGAGGAGGATGGTGAATGGAGGCACCGAAGATTGACAACCCTAAGTGTGAAGAGGCACCTGGATGTGGTGAATGGAAGAAGCCCATGAAGCAGAACCCTGCCTACAAGGGCAAGTGGCATGCACCCATGATCGATAACCCCAACTACAAGGGAATCTGGAAGCCCCAAGAAATCCCCAACCCTGAGTACTTTGAGCTAGACAGGCCTGACTTTGATGCAATTGCTGCTATTGGAATTGAGATCTGGACAATGCAGGACGGCATCCTGTTTGACAATATTCTTATAGCCGATGATGAGAAGGTAGCCAACTCTATCCTGGAGAAGACATGGAAGCCAAGTTTGACGTTGAGAAGGAAAAGCAGAAGGCTGAACAGGCTGCAGAAGGTTCTTCAGAGGACCTTTCCGACATCCAGGTAATTCATCATCTTGACATCATCAGAATCAAGAACATTCTGTTTGTTCAAGATATTATTTTTCTTATAAACTTCCAACTTCAATGCATCACTGCTTTCATTTAATCGCTAACTTAATTGGTTTTTCATACTGCAGAAGAAGATCTTCGACATCTTGTACAAAATCGCAGACATTCCGTTCTTGGAACCTTACAAGACCAAGATCATTGTAGGACTTGAGAACCTTACTTATCTCCTGTGTCCAAAAAGCCCGGTATCTTCTCTGAAAAATGACATCTGATCTCTGTTTGTTTTGCAGGATCTAATTGAAAAGGGAGAGAAGCAGCCTAACATTACAATTTCGACTTTGGCCTCAGTCGTCGTCGTCCTTGTGACTGTGCTCTTCAGAACCCTGTTTGGTGGCAAGAAGGCAGCGGTAAGTTATTCTTTCAGCACCTACCATTGCTGTATCGCGTAAAACCTGAACCAAGCGACTGATTGCAACTTTTGCTTCTAGCCCGCACCTGTGAAGCCCACTGCTGAGGTTAAGAAGCCCAGCGCTCCGGAAGCTGATGCAGCTGGAAGCAGCGGTGACAAGGAGGAGAAAGAGGATGATACCTCTGCACCACGCCGAAGGTCACGAAGAGAGACATAGACTCGGTCTAGGACCTTCACGTTTTCGACCTCTTGGCTCTAGCCTTTTTTTGAGAATGCCTCGTGTGTATAAGCGAAGAATCATGTTGTCCTCTGCTGCTACCTATAGTTTGAAGTAATTAGACTTTACGGGCTAGCGAAGCTTTTGTTGTTTGATTGTTTGTGTGCTGTCCTGAATCAGCTAGAAATGATCTTATTTTCTTTTGTATCAGATGAAACATGAAAGGATCTTTTGATATCTAGATACTGTTCACTTACTTGAGAACTGAGATGTGACCTGGTTGAATCATACTCTAGCCTTTTCTGTTGCTGCTCGTGGACCTCGACGAGTCCGGAGCAGCTTTGTTTACTCTTGGTACTTTCCCGATCTGATGTTTTGCTTTATGTATGGCTCATGTACCTGCTTCCCACTTTGGCTTGTTGGTGACATCCAGTTGCAACTTTGCACTGTGTCATACCTGGTATTTGCTGCCTACCCTTACTTTGAGACACCTTTCTCATGACAAAACATAGTACAAGGGACTTGATACTGCATGAAGTGTATCATCGTAGACTACGATACCCATGACCGTAAGGGAAAACCAACCCAGTACACCCGGTTCAGTCAGAACCATTCTCAGGTTTAATCGTAGAAATTGATACCCATGATGCGTGATTAATAAACCAGAATGAGTATGCTCCACAAGAGTAAATTACAGGAATATAAAACACCGTATCATAGTTTAATAACCACAAAGACGGATACATAATGTATCATAAGTTACATTTTCTTGGACAATCATCAAACAATAAAAACCCAACCTCAGCTTAGCTTCTGCTTGTAATGGCAGAGTTTGCTGCAACAAATCAATTGACACACACAACACTTCCATCCAATATGGCCACCACAAGAATAGTTAACCGTACCAAATCGCCCCCAAACACAAAGAAATCAAAGAATGTCCCGATCGATTCACTCAGGCTTCATGTAGTGTTCGTCGATCCAAGAGGAGTCCGCGAAAACATCATCTCTGCCCATCATCTGCCACGCCGTGATACCCTCGTTCGCCGGAAGGAGATCACGCTGCTGAGGAGACTCGCTGTCGTCGGTGTTGCCCTGCTCCACCTCGGGCATGGCGTGCATCTCGTGTACGTTCATGGCGCGATCATCCTCGGACGACGACGCATCATAGCCTTGGTAAGGGTCGAAATCGGCCGGCAGTGGCGGAGGCGGCGGCGATGACTCTTGGGCGCCCGTTGTCTGCTCCTGGGCGACTCCACGAAGGCTGGATGGCGGCAGCAACGCCGCGATGGCGTCAAAGTAAGCCGCCGGAACCACCACCGGCCAGGCCTCATGGGCGCGCCGCCGTCTACCTCCTCCCCATCATCACCCCAGCATCTCTTTCTCTTCTTTTTGTTATTCTTCTCCTTGTCAGGATAGCGTGTTGTGAAGTACAACCTGTGGAGCGCCGGCAGAACTTTCTTGCCGTCGTCGCGGGCGACGCCATCCTCCGGGCAGAGCACGCTGGTGTACTCCTCCATGAGCCACGCTGTCTTGGGCCTCTCGTGGTTGCCATGGAGGTAGAACCCGAAGTTGCGCAAGAAGCCAAGCCTCCGGCCGCTCACCTCGCATTTCACCTCCTTGCTGGTCTGCTCCAGCTTCCAGTAGCCCACCGTGGCAACTTGGCGCTCGGCGCGGTTGGTGGCGCCGGCCCTCGCGCGGCCGCGCGTGGGCTGCAGCTTGCAGTGGCAGAGGAACCACCAGCTGGGCTCGGAGTTGCGGGTGCTGGCAGGCCGGTACTTGCGCGCCAGCACGTCGGGGTGTTCGCCGTACACGTCGTGCTCGTTGACCCACCCCTCCGCGTCCGGCATGGCGTGCCCGGTGATCCACCGGTTCAGGTAGGTGAGCACGCTCTCCGGCTTCGTCGGGCTGAAGTAGACGCCCGGAGGCAGCGCCGGCGCTTGGGTATTGGTAAGGTCCTCTAGAGCCATCTCGGCGCTGGAGGTGCTCCCTGGCGGCGGCGGCGACGGCAACGGCTGTTTTCCTTTCTTTTGGGCCATCGTCGCGGTCATCAAATCGAGTAGAGCAGGTTCGAGATCGGGTTCGAAAAGAGCACGACGAGTGTGCCTATATGGGCTCCGGCCGTCGCAGACCTAGTTGAAGTCGGAGTCCAATCCGAGTCGGCGTCGTCCCTGCAGCCGAGGCTGAGCCACGCTTTCCTTGTTCGTTTGCTTTTCAGTTTAGCTGTACACGAGAGGGACGCGCGATCATGGCAGCGACAGCGAGGTTTTGGTTTGGGTGGGGCGATGCGTTGCAACTACCTGGTTCGGCTCAACCAGCTTGAGGGTGGGGACCCGAGTGGCATCGATAGTAAGGCTAGGCACCGGATCACTGGATAATTTAGCACTTGGATAGTTGGATCCTCAAATGATTTTTTTTTTTTTTTTTTTTTTTGCACTCGGTTGAAAACAAATTGCACGTTCCTCGTAAGAATATGATGCACACCAACGGATTTGGTAATTTGGTTACCTGTTTTCAATTAGTAAGTGTCCTATTTCTTCTTCCAAAATAATGTCTTCTTCATCTCCCAACTTTTTCATGTTCGGCAATAACTGAAATCGTGACTAAGGCCCAATGTTTACACAGTAACTATAAAATACATTCATAGATCAATTCAATACGGATGTGTACACAACAACTCTTTGGGCCATCGGCGCCCTACTTTCGTCTGCTTGGGCCCCCGGGTTCTATTTAGGCTTGTTGAATCCTTTTTGAAATTTTAAAACCTACATTTTGACCTCGCCTTTTTGTAGAGTCATGTAGCTCTCTGAAAATTAAGAACACTAACAAAAGGTTTTGTGCCATCCATAGTTAAATACCAAAGCATAGAGATTTTCTAGGAAAACCGCAATAATCTTTACTATTAAATCATAGTTGGTGGTCCTAGGTTGGTACGTCTGAGAAACCACTACGTCCCGCCTCTCATCGCTAAAAAAACCGGACACTGGAATCCCACGCCCGTGCTCGCTAAAAGAACCGAATAATGCAATCCCCTCGCAATGGGAAATCACGGCCAGAAAAATCGGCCCGCGCAGGAAAAAACCAACCCGCGTGCTTTCCTCGGCTACCCCGATCGCTGCTTCCTCCACGCCATCCACCCCCTATGGACTGTTTTAATCCATCTCATCACGCGATGACGACGATAACCATGGTGACATGAAGCCTAGGCTGAGAACAATCGTTCTCGACCGGGGTGAGTTCCCAATCGATCTGCACTCTCTTTCCGCGATATCCCCCGGTGATTTCCCCCAATTACTCACCAGTTTGTCCTTTTCCCGACTGGTTCATCTGTGCGTTATCGGTAGAGTTTGAGAATTAGGCAAATTAGCCATACCCTGATCGCTGCTGCTCCACGCCATCCACCTCTCTTAATTGTTTCAATCCTTCTCATCAGGCGATGACAACGGTAACCATGCATGGTGACACGGAGGCATGAGGCTTCGCTTCCCATTTCGAGAAAAAAAAAACAAATTGCCTACACTTCCTAGTAGGATAATAAGAGATCCAGTAATCTGCTGATTTCCATTTTTTGGCACCAGATCTGGTAATCTGCTACCAAGCGGGTACCGGATCGGTGACCCTTGTATTTTTTTCAAAATGGGAGCGAACCTAGCCTCTGCATCGAACTAATGCACACGGCTAAGGATGCCCCATGAAATGCACACGGGCTCCATGAAAGCACGTTAAAGCGGCATGTGCCAAGAGCGGATCGAGATCACACACCTAGCAACAGATGCAGGTACTGTACTACGTACAAACAAGCAGCCACTAGCCGACGACCTTTCTTCATCATTAACGAAAGCAGCGATCCACACCTAGCTTGACCTCCCTTAACTATCTCAGCCGTCCGTTCGCTTTGGGATACGACTCGCGAACCTAATTATCAGAGCCCATCTCGCCCGGCAAATCCCGAGTATTATCTGTTGTCCCTGAAAGGATAGGCAAATCACGAGTTGAGCTGCACCATTCCTAGTAACTAGGGGACTAAGCGCGGGCTCCGCCGCGCCCGTGGACTCGAAAGAATTTTAGTTTTTTTGGAGTGATTAATTTTGAAATTTGGATTGGAAAGGCTCTAATATGGTTTTTTTCCTTCTTAATTTCTGTCGGAATTTGTCGTGTGCAGTATATTCAAATACTTGGCAAATTTGTCAAATATGTTTGCATTTTAAATAAATTTATAAGGTAACTCTATATTTAGAGAAAATATATTATGTGAGCGTTTATTAAGTTGAAATCCCTATTTGGAGAGAGTTTATTTAGGTTGCACGCAAATATCCCCCCGAGTTGAAATGATTAAGTATGGTTTTAGTTTGACGTAAATAGGTAGCAATTGTTTTGTATTTATGAGTATGTTGGTATATTTTGGAGTATTTCAATTTGTTTGACAATTTGAAATGCTTAAATGTGATTGTATTTTCCCATTTAAAAATGTTTTGAAAAAAAATAACCTTCACGTTAGTTTGTCTGCTGCGGTAAATAGTATCGGCTGGAAGTTATCGCAGATGAGTTATTTTTTTTGCATGTTATGGTGAATAATACTGTTTGGAAATTAGTTAATTCAACAGGTCTTCAACAAAAATGGCCATTTATTAGTTAGTGCGAAAAGTTTGAAAATTAGTTAGACATAAAAATTCCTTAATTTTATAATGTACACAGTGTGGTTACTGGTGAAACCATTGTGTGAAAAGGTTGTAAAGTCGGTAAATTCCAAGTTATTTGACATATTTGTTTGAATTACTGTGGACACATTTTTTGTGTGTGCATATTTTGGCTGTAAAGTTTTGCGTAAATGTTAAAGGTTAGGGAATTTGATATATTTTTTCATTATTCTGAACCGTATAATTAAATACATATTTTCCCGTACCCGGGGATTTTTTGTTCATTTTTTTGGAACCGTAGAGAATTTTTTTATTTGCATTATTTTGAACCGTAAAATGCAAAGTTCGGAAATTTATTAAATTCTAAATTTTCTTATTGTTTGAAATTTCACACTTTTTAGAAACTTTCAAAATGCTGGTATGCATTATTTTGTGGGCAATGTTTTCTTGGTGCAACTTTTGTGTGCAAATTGTAAAAATTTGTTGAATTTGCAATTTTTTGACATATCATTTGTTTTTTTGAAATTATAGTTCAGAACTTATGAATTTTGCAATTTTCATCTTTTTGGTTCAGCTGTACAGTCTATGACATGTAGGACCAGCGTGTCAGTTTTTTTTGGAACATTTACGAAATAGAAAAAACGCTGACATGTGGGCCCGCGCTGGCGTCAGCCCGCGACGTCAGCGGCCGGCGACCATGGCGGCGATGGCGAGCTCGGCTCGGGCAGGGGAGTACGCGCGCGAGGCCGAGATCGTGCAGATCGGCCTGGGGGCTTCGCAAGGAGGCGAA
This sequence comes from Poa pratensis, assembly GCA_947311845.1. NCBI lineage: Eukaryota > Viridiplantae > Streptophyta > Magnoliopsida > Poales > Poaceae > Poa > Poa pratensis. The sequence continues at coordinate 16,098,343 of CAMZMU010000052.1, forward strand.
TGGGCGGCGCCGCCATCCATTTGGTCGCCGGAGACGCCGGCTGCGAGCACGGACGCGGCGGAGGTCGCCGCGGCACGGCGGCGGCAAATCCGGCGCGCCGCCGGCGTCCCAGGATGCGGCCCGCGGCGAGGAGGTGGCGCACGCGGCGGCGCAGCTCCCCGTGCCCGCGGATGCGTGTGGGGTGGGCTGGAGCGGCGGCGACGCCGCGGGCGTGAGCGGGAGAGAGGGGTGGGGGATGTAGTCGTGGCAATTTTACACGGACGCCTTTCATGTTTTCGCAAATTATGTTGTGGTCCTTTGTGGGGGGTTTTCGCAAAAAGATTGCGCCAAAATTCGTGCGGAGGGGGTCACCGGCTGCGCGCGGGATGACCGGCCGGGTACCGGGCGACGTGGCGGCGTCCCATTGGAAGAAAATCAAGTGCTACAGTACCGCGGGGTTTGGGGGCGACGTGGGCGCATCTTGGCCGTCGATTTCGCGGATCGGACGGCTGTGGGACGCCCGCGACGTGGAGGGCTGGAGAAGGCTGCGATCCCACCATCTGTTATATATAGTAAGATCTGTATCGATTCGGCCTGTCTAGCCTGCCTGGATTCTTTCGTCCCGTAAGTTGTGGATCTCGCTAGCTAGACTCCCGTGCAGACCGAATCGCGAACCATGCAGATTTGGCCTATAAAGAGGCGGCAATGTCCAGCCCTAAGTAGACCAAACCATGTCGGCACCGAGTCTGGCCACAGCGGCTACGGCCATCCTGGCCGTCCTGGCCGCAGCGCTCGCCACGCCCACTCGAGCCCAGATGTGCGGCCGTCAGGTGTAACAGCCCAACATTAAGAACCTGAAAATCTGTATAAATTTTCCACTTTTGCTTCATTTGATCATGGCATCATTTGCTCAATTGTTCATGTGGAAACCAGAATTTTGGACAACAAATTAAAACAAGGGAAACAAAATCAATAATGGTTTTCGAGCAACTTCAACTCAAAGGAGTTGATGGTGACAAAACCCACTTAGCTAAACTTTCTTATTTGTCAAGAAAGTTCCTAGGGCTCAGAACCCTATTTTGTAATTGCTTTGAAATTCCAAAGGAGCAACATTTTGGAATTTCGCCAAAAATGCCTAAACCAAACTCCATGAACAAATGTTGTCAAAAACATTTTAATTTGCAACCCCAAATTTTTGTGGTGCCTCTACATGTTAATGGGAGGCTACCCAAATTTTTGCAGATTTTTATAAAATGTTTTGGAGCACTAATAAAATCTCAAAAACCTGCTGGAATTCTTGAAAGAAATGGAAAAGGACTCGTTTGTAATTAAAAAATGCAGCCGGGGGGTTTCTGCGAATTCTTCATCTCCTTCCTCGTTCTGTAGCGACCGAGCTGGGCGGCCGAGCCGCACCAGCTCGAGCTCGCCGGGCGCCTGGGGCCCCCTCTGCCCTGCCTTCAGCGACGAGGAGAGCAAGCCACGAGGCTGCACTGCTCCTACTACCGTCCCCCACCTCATCGGCTCCCCGTTCCTCTCCTCCTCTTCCTCACCCGAGCCGCCATGGCCGCCGTGATGCGCCGCCGCCTCGCCGTCGATTGGAGCTTCCCCGGGTAAATCGCGGACCACCAACCTCTCCGCCACGTCCACCTCTCCCTCCACGCCAAGGGAATCGAGGCGGGAGGCCGTGCAACGCTGCCGCCAACTGCGTTTCCCTGCACGGCCGTCCGCGGCATCGCCGCCCGAACCTGTCACCGCCGTCCCACCTCCGGCCACCCCGTCGCCGTGCACGAGTCCGTGGTGAGCGTCTGGACCTCGCTGCCCCTTTTCCCCTCTCCCCCTTGCTCTGCATCGCCGTATCCACGCCGTAGTTCGCCGCGGTAGCCACCGTTGACCACGGTTCCGTCGTCGCCATTCCTCGCTGTAGCGCGCCCGGTCGAGGACCCGGCCGAGCCGGGCTGTGGGCCGTTGCGCTCGGCTGCGCAACCGGTCCAGGAGCCGGCCCATGCCGGGCTGAGAGCCGGTGGGCTCTGGAGCCAGGCCGGCCTCACAACCGGCCCAGCCGGGCCACAGGCCGGCTACCCAGTTTCCTTTTTTTTTTCTCTGTCTATGTTTTTTTCATTTCTTCCTTGTGAGCGATGATTCCCCGCTACTCCCTCGCGACTCTAGGGTAATCGAAGCTCGATGATTCCTTCAAGTTCCATCACCCACGCTAGAACTCGACTATTTATTATTGTTGTTGTGAGTACTTAAAATTTATTAAAAGGATAAACTCAAAAAGAAGAAGTTAATAAAATGAATAACTTTTTATCCGGACCTCCGAAGAATGTGATCTTCATATCAAACTGCTCAGAAAAATGTGCCTTAATCCGTAGCATCATATTCATGCATGTTTAAATAATCTATAGCTCAGGAAAGCATAAAAACAAAGATGGAGCTTTCTTTTCTCTCTTATTGAATATTTATCTCGCACCCCCTCTAAAATGGGTAGCTCTCGCTATATTAATTTCCAGTGCATTAAAAATGCCATACCATCATGTGTTTGGGCATTGCATTTGTTAAAGCATGTGTGGTGATTGATTGCTCCTCTGTTGCTATGTTTCGGTAGATCAAGCAGCCGGGGTTACTCCACAATACCCCGAGGATCCGTACTACCAGTACCCTGAACAAGGCAAGCGTAATCCCCCCTCTGAGCATGTCTTATCCTATTTTCCGCAAATATTTTATCCACTATAATATTGCATGCGGTTCCAAATGTCCATTTTGCTTGGATTAGAGTATCCTATAGTTGCATTAAGATTCCGATGCCAATTACCTGTTTCCCCTCCTATTATCCATAGGATTTGTATTGTTGGCCTGAAAAACTTAACTATGCAATGTGATGCTTAGTCATGCTTAGTTAAATAATTAGCCGCCGATGGATACTTCATGTTGGAAACAGGTTGTTGAAGTGTTCAGATGATGGTGGAGAAATTGTGGTGACAGGTAATAAGATGCTTAAAGGTGGGGATGAGAGGCCACTTTGGTATGGTGGTGTTTTGTCTCACTCTCGCCGCCTAGGTGCGAGTTCTTTACCTCTTGAACCAAGAATGAGCGCGCTTCCTTTCGGTGGGGTATATGGAGCCCTCGTCGACCGACTAACTTGAGCGGGACTAGCCAGGGTCCTCTAGTTTGAGCTTCCATTTGCGCGTGCGTTGAGATGGTGGCTAAGACAGAAATGAGGATGTGGTGTCTAGGAAAATGAGTGGCCACGGGGCAGGGTGTTGATGATCCGCTGCTCCGTCCTCACTGATGATCCTGGGTTAGTCTTTAACAAGGTAAAGGTTGTAACCGTTCCCACTCAGCCGGCTTTCCCCGGAAGAGAGCTACGTGTAGGCAATGAGCCGGGCGGTACCGAAGGTAAACACAGTGCACCCCTGCAGGGTTAAATCTTTTCGAAAAGCCGTGTCCACGGTTAAGGACAACTTGGGAAAGGACGATAAGATCATAGAATAACTTTAACGGAATGATTAAAAACTGGGTACTAGAGGTACCACTCAAGATTGTAAGGTGAGCTTCCTCGAGGGTGATTCGGGGAGGTGCCTTTGATGAACAGGTACAGTGTTGATGATGGTTGATGTTGAGAAGGTGATGAAAGAAAGAGTACTCTTACCTCTTTAAAATATTCTGATTAGTCGATGCCATGAGTTTGTTTTATAAATAAAATCAGCTTTATGCAAAACAGCCATATAACTTTGAAAGCCTCATCGAGCATATATTAGCTCTTAATCTTGCGAGTTCGTCGAACTCAACGTCGTTTGTTTTGTTTCAGAGGAGGACTTCACCGACCTCGAAGGTGGGTTCTTTGTGGACGTCGACGAGTAGTCTGGGGTTCCCAGGTGGCAGCTTGGGACATCCTGGAACAGCTGGCGTTGTGATGTTTATCTGTAGGCCTCTTAGGCCATATTTGGATCTTGTTGTTTAGAACAACCTAATTTGCTTCCGCTTGTTGTAATGTTGGGTCTGTGACCTCTGGTTGTCATTTGCTATCTTTCTCTATTATAAGAGTTGAACTATATGATTTGTGTCGTAGAGTCTGTGATGTGCCAGTTGTTCCACAAGTCTTGATCTCTATTATTATGCATTGAGGGTTGTGCCTGTGTTAAGGCATCAATCGGGGTGTTGTGTTGCCGATGATCCATTCCGAGCAACGCCTGCCAAAGGGGGGATTGGTAAACCCGTAACCTCCGGTTGTATCGCTTAACCGGTGACACACAGCATCACTGTATAACAGTCGGTCGGGCGCCACAAGTTGGTATCAGAGCAGTACTGCCTGTAGGAAACCCTTCTACTGGTCGATGTTGAGTCTAGTGTTTGTGAAAATATTTTAACCTAAAAATGAGTTGTGAAAACCATCTTAGGATTCTTTTTACTCCTTATCTGGTTACCCTCTAATCTCGGAGCAATCTTACCTCGATTTGAGTTTAAAGGTTTTACTTCTCTGTTACTTCAAAATTAGAAACGGGGTGGGTTCGACCTTTAGTGTTATGTGTCACGTTGCTCCCGCTGCGTTGCAATCCCAAATCAACTCAGATGTTTCTACCGAATCAATCATTTGATCCTTTCTTTGGGTTTTAACCCACGGACTTGAACATAAGGTCCCGGATTGTGTCAACTAGAGTGTGTTAAGTTGTGATTTCTTAACTCTCACTAGTAGCACATGATGCTGATCTTTGACCCAAGTTCTATCTTGTTGTTTTCCTTCTCGCAAAGTATTATCGTCCCTAGTCTGTGTACTTGTGTAGACGCTAATGCTATTGTTCGACCATTCGGAGAAAGATACTAACTGTGTCATTGTCAAATCTCCAGAATGGCTCGAGGAGGTCGTGGAGGCCGTGGTGGTCGCGGTAACCACAATGATGATGAGGATGATCTGCCGCCACCACCCTCGATGGCTGAGGTCTTGATGGCCATTGAGGAGAACCGTGGGCGCAATGAGCGCTTGCTGGAACAGTTGGTGCAGCAGAATGCACGGAGGAACGAGTGCAACACTCTCACTGAGTTCCTGCGCTCCAGCCACCCACCTTTGCTGATGCTAAGGAGCCACTGGAAGCTGATGATTGGCTTCGTGCTTTGGAGCGCAAGTTCTCCGCGCTCATGTCCCATTGGCGGAGCAAGTCAACTTTGCCACCTACCTCTTGGTTGGTGCTGCTGGCTGTTGGTGGGAAAGCCATGTGGCTTTGTTTCCAGCCAACCATGTCTTCACTGGGCTGATTCCCACTGCCTTCCGTGCGGAGTACATTCCCAGCCGATCATGGACTTGAAGAGGAGGGAGTTCCTGGATTTGCAACAGGGACGGATGGACCTCCGCACTTATGGTCGTGAGTTCAACCATCTCTCTCGTTACGCCCCAAGGGACGTGACCAATGATGCTGACAAGCAAGAGCTGTTCCGCAAGGGTCTGAATCCGCAGCTCCGCTATGAGCTATTGCCCTTCAGGTTCCAGACCTATCAGGAGCTGTTCAACCAGGCTTTCACCTTGAGCAAGGAAGAAAGGAACTTGAAGCTTCCAAGAGGCCCGCACATGGGGACCACCAGAGTTCCTCGGGTTCTGAGAGCAAGAAGCGCAGGGTGTTTGTCCCTACAGCGCCGTACCTCGTGCTCCCTTCATGCCGAGGGCAGCAGGATATAGGCCACCTCCTCCGCGCCCCACTACTTCGACACTTGGGATAGGCGGAAGTGGGTACCGTCCTATGCTACCTGCTCCACCTGGAGTCACTTGCTACACCTGTGGCCAGGCTGGCCACTACTCCAGGGAGTGCCCCCAGAAGGCACCTCTCGCGATAACTCCTGCACGAGCCCCTGCCACTCCAACTGGCAAGGCTGGACCTATGTGCGTGGTCGCCTGAACCACGTCTCTTGAAGAAGCTGAAGATGACCCCGGCGTTCTTATGGGTGAGTTACGAATCAACGGCAATACAGCTACAGTTTTGTTTGACTCTGGAGCATCGCATTCATTCATATCCATAGCGTTTGCAAAAGACACAAATACCGTTCGAGAAAATGAGCCGACCCTTGGATTCCACTCCTGGCTCCAAATGGCAAACCGATGGGTTACTCCTGAGGTCCAGATTAATATAGGTTCCTTGTCTTTTCCTTATGCCTTGGTAGCTCTGAAGTCCAAAGGCATTGATGTCATACTGGGCATGAACTGGCTAGCCAAATACCAGGCTAATCTCGACTGTGCCGCCAAGACCATTACTGTGACCGCTCCTTCCGGTGACATTGTGAAGTATTGGCCTGCAACATCAATACCTCCGTCCGCCATCGTACCCGCTCACCTGAGATCCTTTTTGCTTTATGGAAGGCGAATCCCCTCCTGAAATCCAGGACATACACGTGGTGTGTGACTTCCCGGATGTGTTCCCGGAAGAGTTGCCTGGCATGCCTCCTGACCGAAGTGTGGAGTTTGTCATAGATCTACTTCCCGGTACCGCTCCAATTTCCAAGAAGCCCTACCGTATGCCGGTGGAAGAGTTGGCTCTGTTGAAAGAGCAAATTGATCAGCTGTTAGCTAAGGAGTTCATCCAGCCTAGCAGTTCACCTTGGGGTTGTCCGGTACTCTTTGTCAAGAAGAGGGATTCTACCGTGCCTCGTCTAGTCTCTGACTATCGACCGTTGAATGCGGTGACAATCAAGAACAAGTATCCTATTCCTCGCATCAATGATCTGTTGGATCAGTTAGCTGGTGCAACGGTATTCTCCAAGATGGATCTGAGGTCAGGCTACCATCAGATAAAAATCAGAAAGGAGGATATTCCAAAGACGGCATTTGTTACTCGTTATGGCTCATATGAGTATACCGTCATGTCCTTTGGTCTCACAAATGCCCAGCTACTTTCATGAGGCTCATGAACTCCATCTTCATGGATTATCTTGATAAGTTTGTCGTCATTTACATTGATGACATCCTCATCTATTCCAAAACCAATGAAGAGCATGAGGAACATCTTCGTTTGGTTCTGACAAGACTTCGAGAACACCGCCTCTATGCCAAGTTCTCCAAGTGTGAGTTTTGGTTGGATAATCTCATCTTCCTTGGTCATGTGATATCCGCTAATGGTGTGGCTGTCATTCCTGACAAGATTCAGTCCATTTGGATTGGAAAACTCCAATGTCAGTCAAGGACATTCGAGCTTTCTCGGATTGGCGGGTTACTACCGCCGATTCATCGAAGGTTTCTCCAAGATAGCCAAGGCCCTGACTGACCTTCTCAAGAAGGATAAAAAGTTTGTATGGTCGGCCGAAGCTGAAGAGAGCTTCAAACACTGAAAGCCAAGCTCACGTCCGCTCCTGTGCTTGTCCTGCCGGACACAAGCAAGGATTTCGTCGTCTTCTGTGACGCCTCTCTACAAGGCTTGGGTTGTGTATTGATGCAAGATGGCCATGTGGTGGCGTATGCTTCTCGCCAATTGAAGCCGCATGAGCTCAACTACCCAACTCATGATCTAGAACTTGCCGCGTGGTCTATGCTTTGAAGCAATGGAGACCATACCTGTTTGGTAACCGTTGCGAGATCTTCTCGGATCACAAGAGTCTGAAGTACCTCTTCACCCAGCCGGATTTAAATCTCAGGCAAAGGCGTTGGTTGGAGTTAATCACGGACTACAATGTGAGTCTGAACTATCAACCCGGCAAAGCAAACGTCGTGGCTGACGCGCTAAGTCGGAAGTCCTATTGCAACAATCTGATGATTGAAAGGCCCAACCTGCTCTTCATGAAGAGTTGCCCGTTTGAACCTGGAAATTGTTCCCTCCGGCTACCTTGCAAATCTGGAGATCAAAGCTACTCTTGTACCAGATTAAGGATGCTCAGAAGCTGGATGAGGGTATCCTGAATATCAAGAGAACATTGCTAGTGGCAAGGCAAATGTTTCTTGGAAGATGAATCCGGGGTTGTTTATTTTGGTGACCGTCTAGTGGTGCCAAAGAACCGGAATTTGAGGGAGCTCTTCTCCAAGAAGCTCATGAATCACCTCTCTCTATTCATCCCGGTAGTACCAAAATGTACCAAGACCTTCGGCCCCAATTCTGGTGGACTCGTATGAAACGGGAGATTGCCAAGTATGTTGCTGAATGCGACACCTGTCGACGGGTAAAGGCTGAACATCAAAGACCAGCCGGCACTCTTCACCCTATTGCTATTCCCGAGTGGAAATGGGATGAAATTGGTATGGATTTCATTACTGGACTGCCAAAGTCTCCAAGGGAAATGATGCCATCTGGGTAATCATTGATCGGTTATCAAAAGTGGCTCACTTCCTCCCTGTCCGAGTTGATGTCACAGCCGCTAGGTTGGCGGATCTCTATACCTCCAGGATTGTCGTGCTTCACGGCGTTCCCAAGAAGATAATCTCTGATCGTGGAAGTCTGTTCACCTCCAGGTTCTGGACTAGTTTCCAACAAGCCATGGGAACCCGTCTCAACTTTAGCACCGCGTTCCACCCCAAACGGATGGTCAGACTGAAAGGGTGAACCAAGTGTTGGAAGACATGCTTAGGGCATGTGTCATCTCTTTTGGCAAAGGTTGGGAAAAGTGCCTTCCTTTCGCGGAGTTCTCCTACAACAATAGCTATCAAGCTAGTCTGGGCATGGCTCCATTTGAGGTTCTTATGGACGAAAATGCCGTACTCCTCTAAATTGGTCCGAGACCGGAGAGAGAGCACTCTTTGGTCTGGATGTGATCAATGAAGCGGAGGAGAAGTTCGAATCATAAGAGAGAATCTGAAGATTGTTCAGTCTAGGCAGAAGACCTACTATGATAAGCACCATCAGGAAATTCACTATGAAATTGGTGATAAAGGTTATCTCCGCGTCTCTCCCCTTCGTGGCGTTCGCCGCTTCGGAATCAAAGGGAAATTGGCACCTCGCTATGTTGGTCCTTTCACCGTTCTGGGCAAGCAAGGAGATCTTTCTTATCAATTGGAGTTACCGGTCAAATTCCCAAATGTATATGATGTGTTTCATGTTTCCCAACTCCGCCGTTGTTTCAAGGATCCTATCCATGGGGTCAATCATGAAGAGCTAGATCTACAAGAAGACCTCACTTATCGTGAGCATCCTATCCGAGTCTTGGATGAAGCCGAAAGGAAGACCCGGAACAAGACTACCAAGTTTCTCAAAATTCAGTGGTCTCATCATTCCGAGGAAGAAGCAACTTGGGAACGAGAGTCTAGTCTTCGTGAGGAGTATCCTGACTTCTTTCCGCAACCTTAGAATCTCGGGACGAGATTCCTGTAAGGGGGGGTAGAATTGTAACAGCCCAACGTTAAGAACCTGAAAATCTGTATAAATTTTCCGCTTTTGCTTCATTTGCATCATGGCATCATTTGCTCAATTGTTCATGTGGAAACCAGAATTTTGGACAACAAATTAAAACAAGGGAAACAAAATCAATAATGGTTTTCGAGCAACTTCAACTCAAAGGAGTTGATGGTGACAAAACCCACTTAGCTAAACTTCCTTATTTGTCAAGGAAGTTCCTAGGGCTCAGAACCCTATTTTGTAATTGCTTTGAAATTCCAAAGGAGCAACATTTTGGAATTTCGCCAAAAATGCCTAAACCAAACTCCATGAACAAATGTTGTCAAAAACATTTTAATTTGCAACCCCAAATTTTTGTGGTGCCTCTACATGTTAATGGGAGGCTACCCAAATTTTTGCAGATTTTTATAAAATGTTTTGGACCACTAATAAAATCTCAAAAACCTGCTGGAATTCTTGAAAGAAATGGAAAAGGACTCGTTTGTAATTAAAAAATGCAGCCAGGGGGGTTTCTGCGAATTCTTCATCTCCTTCCTCGTTCTGTAGCGACCGAGCTGGGCGGCCGAGCCGCACCAGCTCGAGCTCGCCGGGCGCCTGGGGCCCCCTCTGCCCTGCCTTCAGCGACGAGGAGAGCAAGCCACGAGGCTGCACTGCCCCTACTACCGTCCCCCACCTCATCGGCTCCCCGTTCCTCTCCTCTCTTCCTCACCCGAGCCGCCATGGCCGCCGTGATGCGTCGCCGCCTCGCCGTCGATTGGAGCTTCCCGGGTAAATCGCGGACCACCAACCTCTCCGCCGCGTCCACCTCTCCCTCCACGCCAAGGGAATCGAGGCGGGAGGCCGTGCAACGCCGCCGCCAACTGCGTTTCCCTGCACGGCCGTCCGCGGCATCGCCGCCCGAACCTGTCGCCGCCGTCCCACCTTCGGCCACCCCGTCGCCGTGCATGAGTCCGTGGTGAGTACCTGGACCTCGCTGCCCCTTTTCCCCTCTCCCCCTTGCTCTGCATCGCCGTATCCACGCCGTAGTTCACCGCGGTAGCCACCGTCGACCACGGTTCCATCGTCGCCGTTCCTCGCTGTAGCGCGCCCAGTCGAGGACCCGGCCGAGCCGGGCTGTGGGCCGTTGCGCTCGGCTGCGCAACCGGTCCAGGAGCCGGCCCATGCCGGGCTGAGAGCCGGTGGGCTCTGGAGCCAGGCCGGCCTCACAACCGGCCCAGGCGGGCCACAGGCCGGCTACCCAGTTTCCTTTTTTTTTCTCTGTCTATGTTTTTTTCATTTCTTCCTTGTGAGCGATGATTCCCCGCTACTCCCTCGCGACTCTAGGGTAATCGAAGCTCGATGATTCCTTCAAGTTCCATCACCCACGCTAGAACTCGACTATTTATTATTGTTGTTGTGAGTACTTAAAATTTATTAAAAGGATAAACTCAAAAAGAAGAAGTTAATAAAATGAATAACTTTTTTATCCGGACCCCCGAAGAATGTGATCTTCATATCAAACTGCTCAGAAAAATGTGCCTTAATCCGTAGCATCATATTCATGCATGTTTAAATAATCTATAGCACATGAAAGCATAAAACAAAGAAGGAGCTTTCTTTTCTCTCTTATTGAATATTTATCTCGCACCCCCTCTAAAATGGGTAGCTCTCGCTATATTAATTTCCAGTGCATTAAAAATGCCATACCATCATGTGTTTGCGCATTGCATTTGTTAAAGCATGTGTGGTGATTGATTGCTCCTCTGTTGCTATGTTTCAGTAGATCAAGCAGCCGGGGTTACTCCACAATACCTCGAGGATCCGTACTACCAGTACCCTGAACAAGGCAAGCGTAATCCCCCCTCTGAGCATGTCTTATCCTATTTTCCGCAAATATTTTATCCACTATAATATTGCATGCGGTTCCAAATGTCCATTTTGCTTGGATTAGAGTATCCTATAGTTGCATTAAGATTCCGATGCCAATTACCTGTTTCCCCTCCTATTATCCATAGGATTTGTATTGTTGGCCTGAAAAACTTAACTATGCAATGTGATGCTTAGTCATGCTTAGTTAAATAATTAGCCGCCCGATGGATACTTCATGTTGGAAACAGGTTGTTGAAGTGTTCAGATGATGGTGGAGAAATTGTGGTGACAGGTAATAAGATGCTTAAAGGTGGGGATGAGAGGCCACTTTGGTATGGTGGTGTTTTGTCTCACTCTCGCCGCCTAGGTGCGAGTTCTTTACCTCTTGAACCAAGAATGAGCGCGCTTCCTTTCGGTGGGGTATATGGAGCCCTCGTCGACCGACTAACTTGAGCGGGACTAGCCAGGGTCCTCTAGTTTGAGCTTCCATTTGCGCGTGCGTTGAGATGGTGGCTAAGACAGAAATGAGGATGTGGTGTCTAGGAAAATGAGTGGCCACGGAGCAGGGTGTTGATGATCCGCTGCTCCGTCCTCACTGATGATCCTGGGTTAGTCTTTAACAAGGTAAAGGTTGTAACCGTTCCCACTCAGCCGGTTTTCCCCAGAAGAGAGCTACGTGTAGGCCATGAGCCGGGCGGTACCGAAGGTAAACACAGTGCACCCCTGCAGGGTTAAATCTTTTCGAAAAGCCGTGTCCACGGTTAAGGACAACTTGGGAAAGGACGATAAGATCATAGAATAACTTTAACGGAATGATTAAAAATTGGGTAGTAGAGATACCACTCAAGATTGTAAGGTGAGCTTCCTCGAGGGTGATTCGGGGAGGTGCCTTGATGAACAGGTACAGTGTTTGATGATGGTTGATGTTGAGAAGGTGATGAAAGAAAGAGTACTCCTTACCTCTTTAAAAAAAATATTCTGATTAGACGATGCCATGGGACTCTTGTTTTATTAAATAAAATCAGCTTTATGCAAAAGAGCCATATAACTTTGAAAGCCTCATCGAGCATATATTAGCTCTTAATCTTGCGAGTTCGTCGAACTCAACGTCGTTTGTTTTGTTTCAGAGGAGGACTTCACCGATCTCGAAGGTGGGTTCTTTGTGGACGTCGACGAGTAGTCTGGGGTTCCCAGGTGGCAGCTTGGGACATCCTGGAACAGCTGGCGTTGTGATGTTTATCTGTAGGCCTCTTAGGCCATATGTTGGATCTTGTTGTTTAGAACAACTTAATTTGCTTCCGCTTGTTGTAATGTTGGGTCTGTGACCTCTGGATGTTATTTGCTATCTTTCTCTATTATAAGAGTTGAACTATATGATTTGTCGTAGAGTCTGTGATGTGCCAGTTATTCCACAAGTCTTGATCTTATTATTATGCATTGAGGGTTGTGCCTGTGTTAATGCATCAATCGGGGTGTTGTGTTGCCGATGATCAATTCCGAGCAACACCTGCCAAAGGTTTTGGCCGGGGATTGGTAAACCCGTAACCTCCGGTTGTATCACTTAACCGGTGACACACATCATCACTGTATAACAGTCAGGTCAGGGCGCCACATCAGGCCGGCGGCGCGTTGTGCGCTAACTGCCTCTGCTGCAGCCAGTACGGATTCTGCGGCAGCACCGCCGACTACTGCGGCGCCGGCTGCCAGAGCCAGTGCAGTGGCTGTGCTCCCTCTCCTCCACCTGGTGCCACCCCTCCTCCACCTGCAGGTGCCACCCCGCCTCCTCCCCCTAGTGCTCCCTCTCCCCCAGCCGGCCCGGGCGTGGGGTCGATCTTGTCCAGGGAGCTCTTTGAGCAGCTGCTCCTCCACCGCAACGACGCCGCCTGCCTTGCCCGCGGTTTCTACACCTACGACAAGTTCCTCGAGGCCGCCGCCGCGTTCCCGGCCTTCGGCGGCACGACGAAGGGGCTGAGCACTGAGACGCGGAAGCGAGAGGTGGCCGCGTTCCTTGGCCAGACGTCCCACGAGACCACCGTCGGGTGGCCGTCTGCGCCCGACGGCCCCTTCACGTGGGGCTACTGCTTGTTGCCACGCAAAACTGCCGCGTAGCACCACGATACCGTCGTACTTTCGTGACGACGAACGGATGCTTTCCGAGCAAAGCAACAAAGATCCCCTCGCTTTCGTGGAGGAGGGACGGCCGCTTTTCAGCGCAAAACGGCAAAGATAACCGAACCCTAGCTGGTAGAGCTCGGCAGAGAAGAACGATAGGTAGAAGAACGATAAATAAAAAGGTACGTAAAAGATAGATGTATCTTGTTTTATGTCGATTGGGGGTTTCAATCGGCCGCATATACCCATATATATATATATATATATATATATATATAGGTACGCCTGGACTATGGCTTAGACACGGATCCGTTTTCTTGGCATGCAAGCCAAATAAAATATTCCTAATCTCTAATCAATCCGGCCAAGGTATAGGATATTAGATTGATACATGCTAATACTAGTACGACTCCTTGTCCTAGCCTGATGCTTTCCTTAGGTGGTTTGATAGCCTGAGCAATCCACGTCAATCTCAGCCTAGCATCTGAAGCCTGATAAGAGTTGTCCTATGCAGCGGCATTTTAATCCAGTCCGTCTCTGAATATGTCCAAGACTTGTCCTCGATGGCCTCTGTTCCAGAAAATAATCAATAATATTGTCTTGGCCAAATAGCATGCTAAATATGATCTGCCGCTGCAACATCTGTAGTGAAATATGACCAAGGCTGCAATTTGAACTCAAGAGAAAATTCACATGTATATGTCAAATAATACTCTAGCTATTATCATTCAATATAATTTGGCTTATAAAATATCTAGCAGCCAAATTACACCTTCAACACATGCCCCCCTGTTTTTGATACAATAGTATATTTATCAAAAACAATATAATTGTACCTCAGAACGATGACGTTGCTTCAAAACGATATCATTACTTAGGGCGATGTTCAAAGAACACATCGGCCAAATTTATGTACTTTCAACCTGAGAGTAAATATTCCGGCAACGACGCTAATCATCTTAGACAATAACGATTGATCATGTATTACCTCCAACATGCATGCGTTGCCTCCTGTTGCATTTTCTTTACATGATTTCACAGCGTTTGCAAACATCTTTCGGCCCTGCAACCGAATCTGGCCGAGCCTTGTCCTTGGCAGCAACGTGCTAGCCCGACGTATTTCAGAATCTAGGCCGAACTTGTCCCAGGTAGCAACGTTGTACCTCCAGATGTCTCTTATTCTGTCTACGGCTTGTCCTACGTAGCTTCTAGTCGAATGCAAATCTCTGCTGCAACACTTAAGACAATGCTGATAATTTCACCGACCATAAAATTACTTAGGGCGATGTGCAGAAGAATACATCGGCCAAATTTTCTTAGAACGATACCTCAAGTATTGTATCGGCCAAAATCTGCTTAGGGCGCTAATTCAAATAATATACCTGCCATATCTTCTTAGGACGATACTTAGAATAATATATCGGCCATAGCATCTTCAAGCTCCGGGTGCATGAAATTCAGCGGGCAATACCATCTCCATATTAACATCCATATTAGTAGGTATTTCCTCACTACTTTCTGAATTCTCATCATCAATCGTTTTATTCGCGGCTCTACTCTCTTCTCCTGCAATGCGCTTCTTCCTCCAAATTTTTCTGGGAATCATTGGTCTCTCTCGATTGACCAATTCATCACGTTTTTTCTCAGCTATTTCTTCCCTAATCTCCGATGCCCGTAGCCGCTGTACACACCGTTTTTGAGTATGTGTGAGCCCCGTCGGGCACCACCGAGGTCCCGGTTTAGTACCTGGAGTGACTGATTTAACTTTGCTGCCCCCCGAGTCTCTCGGCCTGTACTGATGTATCATCGTTCCTGGAGCAAACATTTTGTCACTGGCCGAAATACTTTTCTGCTGATCAGATACACTGGCATTTCCATTTTTCTGGCCTACCCTTATACTTGGATTACCGTACTGATTAAATGTGCCAAAAACAATTGGAGACCACCTTGTGGATGTACGTGAGCTGCCACTTCTCATAGCTGGATCGGTATCAAGGTTAATTGATTCAGTTTTCTGACTCCCACTGAATGATGTATCAAGGTTAATTGATTCAGTTTTCTGACTCCCACTGAATGATGCAGCAAACGTATTGCCCAAATGTTTACCTTTTGTACCAGATTCTCTTTTCTGCACCGATCCACTCCCTAATTTATCAGCGTTGTTTGCCTCTGTGTTACTTTTAACACCTTCCGCTGATTGGCCTTCTCCAAGTTTCAGAGCATGAACAGTATCTAAATCATCTGAATTTGGTACAGGCTTAGGTCCAGCATGCTTCACCGGCACCCAGATAAACTTGCGGCCTCCCTTATAATTCTTGTCATCTGCACTACATGCCGTTGATCGGTCCCCTGGAACTGTATTTGCATCGTGTGCTTCTTTGGGGCTTTCATGATTGATCGGCATCCACTTAAACTTCTGACCACCAATATGTATTACGCCATCACCATTGCATCTTCGGCTCGTATATGAAATTCCTGAGACTGGCCTCTCATCACTACCACGAATTACAATGGTGTCTCCTGATCTAATTTTCCAATCAAATCGAGCTCTTTTTTCATGCCATGGTTTTCTGTAAATAAGCCCTGATGGAGTCCACTTTAGTTGAAAATAACATCCTGGCCCTTTAGGATTTGGCACCCAAGGATTAAAACCCCAAGGAGGAAACTGCGGATACATAGGAGGTGCACCACCCCAATATGCAGACTGCATTGCAAAATATGGGCGCCGATCATATGAATTTCTTTTCCATCGCTCATGACCACGAGGTCTAGAAGGTGAGCTATAATGCTTAACACCTACAGACCGACATAGCACATTGTTTGCCTTGCGTGTGGTATATTTTTCCAACAACATACTAACTGTCGGCTTTATTTTTGGAGCTTGTTTTCTTCCTCCATTGACTTTGCACACTCTCACTTCTAGAATTTTTGGTTTGACCATCCTCGGTGCAGCACTATGATCAACAACAACATTTTTACCTTGGGTAGATTCGGTCTGATCCAACCGAACAAGAACTTTCTTGTTCTCAAAGTCAATAACATCGATAAGAAAAGAATCACTATCGAGTTTCATTTTAGTACTATGTGTAAATGTCAATCGTCCATCATTAAGGGCCGATTGCACCTGTCGTCGAAACACATCACAATTATTAGTAGAGTGAGAAAAAGAATTGTGCAACTTACAATAAGCTCCTTTACCCAATTCTCCTGGAGGTGGAATAATATGACCTTCTCTCACTCTAATCAATTTTTCTTTGCAGTAAAACATCAAATTTTTTATCACACTTGCTAATATCAAAAGTATATTTTATCTCCTCTCTTTTAGCAGGTGTGGGATTCGGAGCAGAACATGCAATAGGATTAGACTTTGGCACTTGAACCCATTCGGCTACGCATATGTTAGGGTCATCCTCACTAACCGAATCATCATATTCTAAGGCATTAACCACCTCCTTCTTTTTATCCTTGTTATCATTAGACCGGCAAAATTGTTTAACTTCCTTAACCCGGTTTTCATGCATGGAGTCGAAATAATCAGGATATGGCTTTTGATTTGCACGTGCTCCACGCTTAGGCTCTAAACCAAATTCTATAAGTATACTATCAAGCTGATCCTTAAAACTACCATCAGGCTGTGGAGAATTGGTTTGTCGAGTAGATGGAACACAAGCATGCAGTTTAATCTCCGGCAAAGAAATTTGAGCATGTGATGTTTGCAACGGAGACCCACTAGAATAGGAATCGTGTACCGGCCCGTGTGGAACCCCGGTATCCATAGGCGACAATGGTGGCGTATTATATGCTACTGTTTGATAAAAAGGTTGCTGCATATTAGGATTTAAAACAACACTTCGGTTATTGTTACTGTAATTATGTGGAGCCGAAGTTGTAACAGTAGGAGGAGCAGCATTATAAATAAAATTATTGGCCAAACTGCTAGCATAATTATTTTGGCCACTCAGATTATTATCTAAAGGAACTTGAGCATGTTGTGCAGCACTAACCGATGCACCTGATGTGTGCATATGACCAGAAAGATTAAATAAACTGCTACTTTCAGGAAGCATCGGCTGCTTAGCAGAATTTTTATCATTAATTTGTAGCACTACTGAACGCACATGACGAGGTATACTAGCTTCAAGCTCTTCAAATTTATTTGCTACAGCTCTAAGCGTGCGTGACATGTCTGTTATATCGGAATCATGTTTTCCAGGTACGGACACATCAATGAGATGAGCAATTTCTTCAGTTGGCTTTTTTACCTTAGCGCCGAGTGGATCGGAAGGACACGGCGAATATACCTTCTTGACGACGCCGTCTCTTGTCTTCTGATATCCAGCCAACATCAGTTTCATCATCTTGGCTTGCTCTTCGTCAAGCTCCCGTTCGAGCTCGCACCGATCCTCTTCCGACAGATCGTCGAGGGTAACGGCGTTGTTGATGTCGGGGTTGATGTCGCTACCGTTCTTGAAAACGGTGTTCATCGTGTGTATGTTCTTGTTCTTCGTCCCCAGCGGAGTCGCCAATTGTGTTGCCACGCAAAACTGCCGCGTAGCACCACGATACCGTCGTACTTTCGTGACGACGAACGGATGCTTTATAAGCAAAGCAACAAAGATCCCCTCGTTTTCGTTGAGGAGGGAAGGCCGCTTTTCAGCGCAAAACGGCAAAGATAACCGAACCCTAGCTGGTAGAGCTCGGCAGAGAAGAACGATAGGTAGAAGAACGATAAATAAAAAGGTACGTAAAAGATAGATGTATTTTGTTTTATGTCGATTGGGGGTTTCAATCGGCCGCATATACCCATATATATAGGTACGCCTGGACTATGGCTTAGACACGGATCCGTTTTCTTGGCATGCAAGCCAAATAAAATATTCCTAATCTCTAATCAATCCGGCCAAGGTATAGGATATTAGATTGATACATGCTAATACTAGTACGACTCCTTGTCCTAGCCTGATGCTTTCTTAGGTGGTTTGATAGCCTGAGCAATCCACGTCAATCTCAGCCTAGCATCTGAAGCCTGATAAGAGTTGTCCTATGCAGCGGCATTTTAATCCAGTCCGTCTCTGAATATGTCCAAGACTTGTCCTCGATGGCCTCTGTTCCAGAAAATAATCAATAATATTGTCTTGGCCAAATAGCATGCTAAATATGATCAGCCGCTGCAACATCTGTAGTGAAATATGACCAAGGCTGCAATTTGAACTCAAGAGAAAATTCACATGTATATGTCAAATAATACTCTAGCTATTATCATTCAATATAATTTGGCTTATAAAATATCTAGCAGCCAAATTACACCTTCAACACTGCTGGAAGCGGGAGCGCGACCCGCAGTCCATCTACTGCGATCCCAACCAGCCGGAGTGGCCCTGCGCGCCCGGCAAGGAGTACGTCGGCCGCGGCCCCATCCAGCTCACCTGGAACTACAACTACGGCCAGGCGGGGCGCGCGCTGGGCGTGGACCTGCTGGGCAACCCGGACCTGGTGGAGACGGACCAGGTGCTGTCGTTCGAGACGGCGCTGTGGTTCTGGATGACCCCGCAGGCGAACAAGCCGTCGTCGCACGCCGTGATCACGGGGCAGTGGACGCCGACGCCCGCGGACACCGCTGCCGGCCGCGTTCGGGGGTACGGCGTCATCACCAACATCATCAACGGCGGGATCGAGTGCGGGAAAGGATACAACGACAAGGTGGCGGACCGGATCGGGTTCTACCAGCGTTACTGCGACATCCTCGGCGTCGGCACCGGGATCAACCTCGACTGCTACAGCCAGAGGCCGTTCACCGAAGGGCTCTCGGCGGCGCAGTGAAAAACGGCCGGCACTTACTACTTGTGTGGCTCATGCATGCATGTGTGATCACCAGGAATTTTGCAGTCCTGCGTAATGGGGTGAGCGCTCGTGGAAGCTCCCCCGCGTCAAAAACGAATAAATAAAGCTAGCAGTGGTTTTTCTTTTAGGGAACGGTCCTATTTTTATCAAAGTTAGCCACACGTGTGATAATACCTCGTTTTCAAACCACAACTAGCCGACCGGATGGCTGAAAATATTAACGGGCGGACATTTTCCTTAACGGGCACACACCACTGGTGTGTATAGGACCATTTTTGCTTGCCGGTCACTTTTTTCCAGTTGATTCAGGACCGCACATTCTCAAACCTGCCATGGCTGGTCGAGGTTTTGTTCCTTTCTCCTTCTCCTATGACTGTCATCTTGACGCATGGCAAGTAGCAGAGAAAAACTCAGAATGAGCACAAGATCGGAGGAGAGAAACCATCGAAGAGGGCGAAGAACAATACTGCAAATCTAGACAAAAAGATAAAGAACATAAAGGGTGGTAGGTACCTATTGGTTCGTATGCAAAAAATCCTTTTCCTAACGCTCGGTTATCTGAGATCTTTGTTAATGCTCGGTCGACGGTCACGACCGCGTGATGCTTTCATCATGTTTGCACGATTGTTGGCGCGAGCGCGAGCGAGTTTGGCCCATTTTCGCGTTCTGTTGTGGGCTTTTTTTTGGGCTTTGTTTCTTTGTCGGGTGAAACGAGTGGTCGCACCCAGATGCGTTTGCATCACTCGCTCCACCTAGCCCTATTCATTCCCCTGCCGTTGCTAGTCGCTCTTCTTCACCGCCGAAGCAGAGAGAGAAGCGTGCGGTATTCTGGTCGAAGCCGCAAGGAGCTCGTTGCAGAGATCCAAGGATCTGTCGGTGTGGGAAGGTACGAGTTATGCAATCTAGGGTTTCGCCGCTTAGTCTTGTCTATTTCCTTTCAATTTTTGGGGAGATGCAATCTAGGGTTTCGACAACACTTGAATGGATCTGTGTTTTGGTTGTTTTGTTTTGTTTTTGTTTGTCGGATGCATGTGGCCATCCATTCACTCAGCTCCCTGCGCTTTTGGGTTCATCTTTTATGTGTTTTTTGCTCATATATGTAGTTGTTTTTTCTGGTGATGTGTAGTCGAACCCAGAAAAAATTCACCAGAAATGAATGCTTTTTTGCCATGATGTGGTGTAATGAATCTAATTTGTCTGTTGTTGATGGATACCTTCCATCAGTGCGCATGCAGATGCAGATGTTCTTTTGTTTGTTACTTTTGTCTGTTGTTCATATCTATTATGCCTTGTGTTATTGATGAAAATTACCTGACTGTTCAGTAGTTATAAACCAAACCAAAATTGGAAAAACCACATAACATTTGTT
This sequence comes from Poa pratensis, assembly GCA_947311845.1. Taxonomy (NCBI): domain Eukaryota; kingdom Viridiplantae; phylum Streptophyta; class Magnoliopsida; order Poales; family Poaceae; genus Poa; species Poa pratensis. The sequence continues at coordinate 16,118,791 of CAMZMU010000052.1, forward strand.
GTTCTTTGACTGTTCAGTTTGTTAATTCATGCTACAATGACTGCTATAGAGTTTTGCTTCAATACTTATTGAATCAAGTATTTATCATTCTTTACATTTATTATTCTTTTTATTATTTTGTGGTCAGCAGTTTTTAGTGTTCACCATTTTTCAGAGCTTTTATAGTATAAATAACACTTTTGAAAACCAGTTTTAATTTCGTATTCTGAAAATTTACTATAAATGACAGTACAAAACTAACCTTGGTTTTTTCTTCTTCATATCATACTCCTGATTTTTTTGTACATGAAGTGCCAGGTGTGCAACAACGGGGGGGCGGGGGGGGGGGGGGGGGGGGGGGGGGGGGGGGGGGGGTGTTGTTGTGAGAAGAAAAAGAAGAATGTGAAGGAGTTTAACATCCAACTGCGTAGCAACTGTGGAGCTTGCATGGTAAGGTTTATGTTTTCACTCTTTTTGTGTTCCATCTCATCGGTAGTTTGATGTTTTTTATACTGCTTTGTCTTTTATCAGATGTTTTTATGAGTTTTCACATGTTCTTTTTCTTTATGTTTTTTCCCGTGCGATGCAGAATGTTCCCTGTTTTGCAAGAAAAACTATCAATGACAAAACAGGTGCAGTTCTGCCAGCACAGACTGCTGGGAGGGAATTGTATCTTCCTGATCTGAATAAGACATCTGAGAAGACAGTCATCTATGGGGATGAGTATGAGAAGTTTCTCCAGGAGTATGATATGAAGCCATATGACAAAGTGCTTTGTGAGATTATTGGTGACAATCCGTACTTGTCCATCACACCTCTTGACAAGTATGGATTTCTTAAGGAAAGGGTGTTAGGTAATCTGTTTAGTTTTTCTCGAGTAGTCTGTGAACATTTGTTATTCATAGCTTTTCTAAGTGTTTATGTTTTCTTGTGTTTGTTTTGTGAAAATGCAGAACCTTATGTATTTGAAGAATATGCTCGAGCTGTTGTGATTTCAAACAATCTGGAACCAACAGCTTCCCAGGTTGGCAGAATCAACAGCCGTGTCAATGAACGCGGGATAGGGCTTGGTGCAGTTTTTGTTCATAAGCTCACTAGGACAGATGTCCTCCAAAATAGCCTGGTACTTTTCTTTATTTTTTGTTATGCTTTCTGATTCTTTTTCTTCCTAAGTATCTAGTTTAAGTAAGTAGTTCCAGTTTATGTGTTCATCCTTTGTTTATCTCCCTCTCTTATTTTTGTTTTCATGTCCTTCTACAGCACATCCCCAAGGCCATTGCCTCAGTTCTGCCCATCAAGCGGTCTGGGCATGCACTGATTGTCGGCGGCGAGCATGATGTGGACCAAGTTGCAGAGTACTACACTTCTTATGATGGAAGAATCCGCTTCAGTTCTGGGTGGATAGATTTTCTGGAGGCAAACGGCATGGGTATCGGAATGGTTGTTCTCATGATGTTCGTATGAAGGGCAAGGTTGTTGTGTTTTCTGTCGACGTTGTTTAGTTGATAGCGGGGGTATGTGGGGCATGGGGGTAAGTGTCTAGTTGATGGAACAAGTTGATGAACTTCGAGTATATTTTGGGGAATGATCATGTGGCAGGCTGTTGCCAGAACGTATCTCACATTTACTGTCTATGTTTTTGTGAGGTACTAGCCTGAAGTGTAGAAAGAACCTCTAAGATGCATGTATGTAGTTGGCTTTTGAAGGTATGTAAGATCCTCTATATTATGGGATCATTCTCTATATATAATGTCAGTGATGTTTTTTAAGTTTGGATGAGTTGCATTTTGTTGGTTAGATTTTTGCCCATGTCCACCTCTATTTGGTTCATGGAAGATGTGTTTTTCCATCATTTTTTTATTGTACCTCTAAATAATGATGTTTAAGTATGGCTAGCGCATAGTTGCACATGTTTTTTAAGGGTTGCAGTGTGCAGTCGCACATGTTTTTTATTTTCTAGCAGTGCTCAATTGCACATGTTTTTCTTCTGGTAGCACGAAATCGCACATGATTCAATGGTTTTTAGGGTTCTGGGTTTTAATTTTAAGGTTTAAGGAGCCTTTCGTTCGGGCCGACAGGAGGGGGCCCTGATCTATAAATTGAGGGAGCAAGAAACAGGCTTTGCTCCCCCTCTTCAAAATGAAGAAAGAAAGAAGAGTCGAAGTTTAGACCGCTCACAGTAGTTTTACACCTTATTTTTCTAGTAAGCGCGCAATCGTGTATCTATTCTCACTTCTTATTCATTTTTTTATCGCACAATATTCTTGTTACTGTGCAATTGCACACAAGTTTCATTCCCATGATTGCGATCATGATTCTCGTTTGTAATTGCACACTAGTGTGCGATTGGATGGTGATGATTCTCGTTTCAGGGGAGTAGGGTTTTTATATTTGCGATCATGATTCTCGTTTTGTGTGCAATTACAAATGAACATCGTTAAACGTGCGATTGCACATTAACATCGCTAAATGTACAATTTCACACTTTTTTCAGGGTTTTTGGGCTTTTTAGGGCTTTTATTGTTTTAAGGGTTTTATATCTTGCAATCACCACATTGTACATGGGGGTATGTGGGTGTATGGGGGTATGTGGGGGTATGGGGGTAAGTGGCTAGTGCTGTCGACGTTGTTTAGTTGATAGCGGGGGTATGTGGGGGCATGGGGGTAAGTGGCTAGTTTGATGGAACAAGTTGATGAACTTCGAGTTTATTTGTGGGGAATGATTTAATAACCATTCTATTTTGCTGGGTTTTTTTTGGTAGTTTTGTGATTGCTTTTTTAATGTTTTTTGCACCTTATTTTTCTAGTAAGCACGCAATCGTAGATCTATTCTCCCTTTTTTATTCAAATTTTGTTTTTATCGCTCAACTTTTTTTTCATGTTAGTGTGCAATTGCACACAAGTTTCACTCTCGTGTAATCTCACATCGGTAAACGTGCAATCACACCTGAACATCGATAAACGTGCAATCACATGATTCAAGGGATTTTGGGGGGCTTAGCGTCTTTTTTTAGGCTTTTAAGGGCTTTCAGGCTTCTTAGTTTTTTTTGGTTCTATGGTTTTCGGGGTTTGTCCTTTTTGCGATCACGATTTCTCGTCTTTTTTGCGTGCAATCACACATGAATGTCGCTAAACGCGCAATCGCACATGAACATCGTTTTGCGTGCAGTTACGTTCATGAACATCGTTTTTGCACGCAGTTACACATGAACATCGTTTTGCGCGCAATCACACATTATCATTGTTGTGTGCGCAGTCACACATGAACACTGTTAAACGTGCGGTTACACATGAACAACGTCAAATGTGTAATTGCACATGAACATCGTATTTCTCAATGGTTTTTTTCCAGATTTTTTTGGGCTTTTTTATGGTTTATAGTGTATTAAGGGCTTTCAAAGTTTTGGGGTTTTAAACATCGTTTTGCGCGCAACACATGATTCAAGGGATTTTGGGGGGTTTAGCATTTTTTAGGGTTTTAAGGGCCTTCATTTTTTTTAAAGTTTTTTTTGGTTCTATGTTTTCGGGGTTTATGTTTTGCGATCACGATTCTCGTTTTTTTGCATGCAATCACACATGAACATCGTTAAACGTGCAATCACACATGAGCATCGATAAACGTGCAATCACATGATTCAAGGGGTTTTTGGGGGTTAGCGTCTTTTTAAGGCTTTTAAGGGCTTTTAGGGTTCTTAGGTTTTTTTTGGGTTCTATGAGTTTCGGGTTTTGTGCTTTTTGCAATCACGATTTCTCGTCTTTTTTGCGTGCAATCACACATGAATGTCGTTAAACGAGCAATCGCACATGAACATCGTTTTGTGCGCAGTTACGTACATGAACATCGTTTTTGCACGCAGTTACACATTAACAACGCTAAACATGCAGTTACACATGCTCAACGTCAAACATGTAACTGCACGTGATTCAAGGGAGGGTTTTTGGGGGGTGGTCGTTTTTAGGGTTTTAAGGGCTTTCAGGATTCTTAGGGTTTTTTTAGGGACTGCGTTTTTAAGGGCTTTTAGGGTTCTTAGGGTTTTTTTTGGTTCATTTTTCAGGGTTTTTAGTGTTTTAAGGGCTTTCATGGTTTTAGGGTTTTATCTTGCGATCACCATTCTCGTTTTGTGCGCAATTACACATGAATATCACTAAACGTGCGATTGCACATGAACATTGTTTTGCGCGCAATTACACATTAACAATTTTTTTTGCGCGCAGTCACACATGAACAACGTCAAATGTGTAATTGCACATGAACATCGTCAAATGTGTAATTACGCATGACTCAAGGTTTTTCAGGTTTTGTTTTTGGCTTTTCATGGTTTTTGTGTTTTAAGGGCTTTCAGGGTTTTAGGGTTTTATCTTTGCGATCATGAACATTGTTTTGCGCGCAATTACACATGAACATCAATAAACGCGTGATTGCACATGAACATCGTTTTGCGCGCAATTACACATTAACAATGCTAAACATGTAGTTACACATGCTCAACGTCAAACATGTAACTGCACGTGATTCAAGGGGGGGAGGGGGGTTTGGGGGGTGGTCGTTTTTTAGGGTTTTAAGGGCTTTCAGGATTCTTAGGTTTTTTTTAGGGATTGCGTTTTTAAGGGTTTTTAAGGGATTTTAGGGTTCTTAGGGTTTTTTTGGTTCTATGGTATTCAGGTTTTATCTTTTGCGAGCACAATTTTCGTCTTTTTTGCACGCAGTTACACATGAACGTCGCAATTACACATGAAAATTGTTTTGCGCGCAATTACGCATTAACACTGTCAAATGTGCAGTTACACATGAACAACGTCAAATACGTAATTGCGCAACAACATTGGCAAATATGTAACTACACATGAATCAACGTTTTTGTTTTGGGATTTTTCAGGGTTTTCAGTGTTTTAAGGGCTTTCATTGTTTTAGGGTTTTATCTTTGCGATCACCATTCTCGTTTTGTGCGCAATTACACATGAACATCACTAAACGCGCGATTGCACATGAACATCGTTTTGCGTGCAATTACACATTAACAATTTTTTTGCACGCAGTCACACATGAACAACGTCAAATGTGTAATTGCACATGAACATCGTCAAATGTGTAATTACGCATGACTCAAGGTTTTTCAGGTTTTGTTTTTGGCTTTTCAGGGTTTTTGTGTTTTAAGGGCTTTCAGGGTTTTATCTTTTGCCATCATGATTCTCGTTTTGTGTGCAATTACACATGAACATCACTAAACGCGCGATTGCACATGAACATCGTTTTGCGCGCAATTACACATTAACATTGTTTTTGTGCGCAGTCACACATGAACACTGTTAAACGTGCAGTTACACATGAACAATGTCAAACCTGTAATTGCACATGAACATTGTATGACTCAATGGTTTTTTTTCCAGAGTTTTTTGGGCTTTTTTAGGGTTTTAGTGTATTAAGGGGATTTTTTTCAGGGTTTTTGTGTTTTAAGGGCTTTCATGGTTTTATCTTTGCGATCATGATTCTCGTTTTGTGTGCAATTACACATGAACATCACTAAACGCGCGATTGCACATGAACATCGTTTTGCGCGCAATTACACATTAAACAACGCTAAACATGCAGTTACACATGCTCAACGTCAAACATGTAACTGCACATGATTCAAGGGGGGGGGGGTTTGGGGGGTGGTCGTTTTTTTTAGGGTTTAAGGGCTTTCAGGATTCTTAGGTTTTTTTAAGGATTGCGTTTTTAAGGGTTTTAAGGGCTTTTAGGGTTCTTAGGTTTTTTTTGGTTCTATGGTATTCAGGTTTTATCTTTTGCGATCACGATTTTCGTTTTTTTTCACGCAGTTGCACATGAACGTCGCAATTATACATGAAAATTGTTTTGCGCGCAATTACACGTTAACACTGTCAAATGTGCAGTTACACATGAACAACGTCAAATACGTAATTGCGCATCAACATTGGCAAATATGCAACTACACATGAATCAACGTTTTTTTTCCAGGTTTTGTTTTGGGATTTTTCAGGGTTTTTAGTGTTTTAAGGGCTTTCATGGTTTTAGGGTTTTATCTTGCGATCACCATTCTCGTTTTGTGCGCAATTACACATGAATATCACTAAACGTGCGATTGCACATGAACATTGTTTTGCGCGCAATTACACATTAACAATTTTTTTTGCGCGCAGTCACACATGAACAACGTCAAATGTGTAATTGCACATGAACATCGTCAAATGTGTAATTACGCATGACTCAAGGTTTTTCAGGTTTTGTTTTTGGCTTTTCATGGTTTTTGTGTTTTAAGGGCTTTCAGGGTTTTAGGGTTTTATCTTTGCGATCATGAACATTGTTTTGCGCGCAATTACACATGAACATCAATAAACGCGTGATTGCACATGAACATCGTTTTGCGCGCAATTACACATTAACAATGCTAAACATGTAGTTACACATGCTCAACGTCAAACATGTAACTGCACGTGATTCAAGGGGGGGAGGGGGGTTTGGGGGGTGGTCGTTTTTTAGGGTTTTAAGGGCTTTCAGGATTCTTAGGTTTTTTTTAGGGATTGCGTTTTTAAGGGTTTTTAAGGGATTTTAGGGTTCTTAGGGTTTTTTTGGTTCTATGGTATTCAGGTTTTATCTTTTGCGAGCACAATTTTCGTCTTTTTTGCACGCAGTTACACATGAACGTCGCAATTACACATGAAAATTGTTTTGCGCGCAATTACGCATTAACACTGTCAAATGTGCAGTTACACATGAACAACGTCAAATACGTAATTGCGCAACAACATTGGCAAATATGTAACTACACATGAATCAACGTTTTTGTTTTGGGATTTTTCAGGGTTTTCAGTGTTTTAAGGGCTTTCATTGTTTTAGGGTTTTATCTTTGCGATCACCATTCTCGTTTTGTGCGCAATTACACATGAACATCACTAAACGCGCGATTGCACATGAACATCGTTTTGCGTGCAATTACACATTAACAATTTTTTTGCACGCAGTCACACATGAACAACGTCAAATGTGTAATTGCACATGAACATCGTCAAATGTGTAATTACGCATGACTCAAGGTTTTTCAGGTTTTGTTTTTGGCTTTTCAGGGTTTTTGTGTTTTAAGGGCTTTCAGGGTTTTATCTTTTGCCATCATGATTCTCGTTTTGTGTGCAATTACACATGAACATCACTAAACGCGCGATTGCACATGAACATCGTTTTGCGCGCAATTACACATTAACATTGTTTTTGTGCGCAGTCACACATGAACACTGTTAAACGTGCAGTTACACATGAACAATGTCAAACCTGTAATTGCACATGAACATTGTATGACTCAATGGTTTTTTTTCCAGAGTTTTTTGGGCTTTTTTAGGGTTTTAGTGTATTAAGGGGATTTTTTCAGGGTTTTTGTGTTTTAAGGGCTTTCATGGTTTTATCTTTGCGATCATGATTCTCGTTTTGTGTGCAATTACACATGAACATCACTAAACGCGCGATTGCACATGAACATCGTTTTGCGCGCAATTACACATTAAACAACGCTAAACATGCAGTTACACATGCTCAACGTCAAACATGTAACTGCACATGATTCAAGGGGGGGGGGGGGGGGTTTGGGGGGTGGTCGTTTTTTTAGGGTTTAAGGGCTTTCAGGATTCTTAGGTTTTTTTAAGGATTGCGTTTTTAAGGGTTTTAAGGGCTTTTAGGGTTCTTAGGTTTTTTTTGGTTCTATGGTATTCAGGTTTTATCTTTTGCGATCACGATTTTCGTTTTTTTTTCACGCAGTTGCACATGAACGTCGCAATTATACATGAAAATTGTTTTGCGCGCAATTACACGTTAACACTGTCAAATGTGCAGTTACACATGAACAACGTCAAATACGTAATTGCGCATCAACATTGGCAAATATGCAACTACACATGAATCAACGTTTTTTTTCCAGGTTTTGTTTTGGGATTTTTCAGGGTTTTTAGTGTTTTAAGGGCTTTCATGGTTTTAGGGTTTTATCTTGCGATCACCATTCTCGTTTTGTGCGCAATTACACATGAATATCACTAAACGTGCGATTGCACATGAACATTGTTTTGCGCGCAATTACACATTAACAATTTTTTTTGCGCGCAGTCACATGGTTCGGGACAGCCGCCCGAACCATTCTTTTTTATAAGAAGCATGTGTTCTTACCTCTAGTAATCGAACATTTTTTGTAGTTTTTGAGATTACTTTTTTTAATGTTTTTTTGCACCATATTTTTCAACCTTTTTTTATTCGAATTTTGTTTTTATCGCTCAATTTTTTTTCAGTTTAGTGTGCAATTGCACACAAGTTTCACTCTCGTGTGAATCGCACATGATTTTTGGACTTGTGTGCAATTACACACGAGTAGTATTACCGTGCAATCACACACATTTTTTTCGTAATTGTTTGCAATTGCACATGAGCATCATCCACGTGCAATTGCACACGTTCTTGCCTTACTGAGAGTATAATATCAAATCGCACACATTTTCTTTTCCATTTTTTGTGTGGTGACCCTTTTGTTAGTTCTTCTTTTTTTCTTTTTCCGGCACCGTAAGTTTTTGAACGGATTTTGATCCCACATAAGGCTCGAAGTATCAAAGGTGGGGATGGGGGGGGGGGGGGGGAGAGATTTTTTTTTGGTAGTTTTGAGATTGCTTTTTCAAATGTTTTTTGCACCATATTTTTATAGTAAGCGCGTAATCGCGGATCTATTCTCCCTTTTTTTATTCAAATTTTGTTTTTGTCGCTCAATTTTTCATCGCACACGTTCTTGCCTATAACTCAACAAGTGATAACCTTTATTTTCAAGGTAGAATTATTTTTCTGTTTTATTTTAGAGAAATCTGAAAATGATTCGGAAAAAGCTAATGGAAATGCCTATAACTCAACAAGTGATAACCTTTTATTTTCAATATATTTGTTTTAGTGGTTTCTGAGTTATAGACTTTTCAATATTTTTCAATGCCTATAACAAATGAAGATAAAAAAAAACTTTGCAAGACCAAGGTTTGAGAGGATTCCATGCTTATGGCAGCAAAGCCCACATTTTTGGCCCACGGCGGGCGTGCCATGTCGGACACCCCACGGGCCACACCAGAGGAATCGGCACACGCTAGGCAGAAAAGATCCTGGGAGTGGTTCGAGCGATGGCTAGGTGGTACTTCGACCGTTGGATGTGCGATGAGCGATGAATGTTTGTTGTCTGCTTTTTCCGTTGCGTCGCGCGGTAGCGCATTTCCAATTCCCCTCCCCTTCGAGTAGCTTGTAGTTCAAAACAGTGTTGGGCAGAGCGGCAGAGCGGAAGGGGAGGCGGAATCCAAGCGGCGACCTGCACAACGCGGGGGGGAGGAGCTGCTCCACGGTGCGCCGCCTCGCACTGGCGACGGGACCTTCACCGGCGCCGCTCCCGGTGCCGCTCCGGCGCCGCCTCTATCAGTCGACGGGCCCCTCACCGTCGCCGCTCCCGGCCACCCCGCGCCTCTCAGTCTGTCCCGCCGAGGCCGCGCTCACGCTCTCAAGTAAGAATCTGCGAAACTACCCCTGATTTGTGTTCCAGCATGGGCCGATTTGTTTGTAGTTGCGGCTATGTAGTACCATGTACTGAAATACCCATCACCCGACGAGATTAGAGGGCTGTTTGATTTGTTCGTACTTTGCGGTTCTGTGATGTTGTGCACAAATGTTTCGTCCCTTCTTTTTTTCCCTAGGGTTGATTGTTTTGCACGCATATGTCCTTGGGCGTGCACGGGGTAGCAAGCGATCCAGTGTATTTGACATGTAGATTTCAGAATTTGTACACGGCAAATCAAGAGGTTCATAGAGAATAACTAGATTCTTATCGTTTTTGGTTAGTATATGTGTCCTGGCTGGATGGATAAAGCTCGTGATTCATTTGTGTGTGTGTTTGTTTTCATGTGATGCAGAAATACCATGTAATTTGTGTGCTGTTTTGTTAGTTCGTTATATGCAATTGGGGACTAGAATTTTTTTTGTAGAATTAAGTACAACTGAAAATTATGTACATGAGAAGCTCCCTTATATCTCGATGAAGCCCGCCGATGTTGATCATTCTGATGTATATGATTCTAGCTGCCAATTAATGAGAACTATCAGACAGTATTATTGACTGTCTGGAGCACAGCTTTTCTATGTGTTTTTGTACTATATGTCTGAAAGACCATTGTCACGTCTGTGCTTGCTTTTTTTTCTTGTTCAATACTATTTTTCATTAAACACCACTTACTTCTTCTTTTCCTTTTTTTCTCCAGCAGTCAAATGATGACTGACGATGGACACAGTAGTGGCAGTGCTAATTCTACACGACGTGGAAAACGGCCCTTGCAATACTCTGATGATAATGATTCCGATGGTCAAGAAATTATTCCAGATGCAGTTGATACTGATGAATCACAGGACCGCTTCTTTGCTAAAGTCAAGAGACTAGTATGTGTTTCAATACATTTTTTCTTTTCTGCATTTTATGTGACGTGACACAGTTTTTGCATTTGAAGAATCACAGGACCGCTTTCTTTTTTGTTTTTGTAATGTGTATTTTGCTGCCTTTTTAATATCAGGTTAGGAATAGCGGTGTGTGGAAGAAGAGGAGAAGGACAGCTAGAGTACAGACGAAAAAGGTATGTTCTCTGTATATATTCTGATTTGTCATTCAGTTTTTGTTCTATGCAAGTAGTACTGATAGGGAGAAACACTCAGTCCAACTTTGGTTCTTCATGTTTATAATTTTTGTTGTGTCTGTTCTTTTTTCTGCAGTCTCGGAGGGGTGAATACCAAAGCTGCAACGAAAGCGATCCTGCATTTGTTCCCAGAGCAACTAGCAGATGTAGTGTGCCCTATTACTTCCAGATTGTAGAGTTCGTGCTGAAGAATAATCGATATGCAGAGCTTGTTACTTCAATGGGTTTTAAGAGCATGCTCGAGCTTGACAACTGCTATGTCCCAAGAGCTTTTGCCCAGTGGATTGCAGATCATACAATTCCAGAAGAAGACATCATAAAAATTGGTGAGAAAACTATTCCACTGTCAGATAAAGCAGTTGTTTACACAATGGGAATTCCAGGAGGGGAGCTACCAGTGGTTGAAGGTGATGATGAGAGTGGAAAGAGAGCCTTTCTAGCTACATTTGGACTTAACGATGTGCCAAACTTCAAATATTTTGGAAACAAAATATTGCTAGAGAAGGATTTGCCAGATGATGTGTTCTGCAGAAGTTTTATGAGCATATTACTAGGGACACTTCTTTGTCCTAACTCATGCACAAGACCAAGTACAAAATACATGGGAGCTTTGGTACAAGTTTGCAACATACACAAGCGGAATTGGGCTAAATTTGTACACGATTGGTTAATGTTGTCCATTGCAAGATACCTGAAGGAAAAGAAGAAGAAGACCAAAGTATCTCTAACTCTTGGAGGCTGTATCTATCATTTGGGGGTATGATAGTTTTCCCTATGTATTTTTGAAATCCACACGACATTTTCTTTTTTAATTTGTTCATTTTGCATAAATTTATTTTGTTTGCTTCAATGTGAGCTATTTTCTGTTATTTTTTTGAGCAGAGCTTAACTTGTTATTGTTAATGCTACAGGTTCGATGTTTGGATTTTCTAGATTTTGGTAACATAAAAATTCCCTCCAATATCCCAAGAGTTTCTGTGTGGAAGGGTGATATGATAAAACATTTCAGTGATATGACAATAGGGATGGATGGTGAATATGGATCACGTGCTGTAAGTACCACTTTGGTGTACTGTTCTTTTAAATGTCTTTGTATTTTGAAACGAGAGTTTTTGCCCTTTTGTTCCTTATGCTATTTTTACCATGATTGCGTTGTTACAGGTACTTGCAGAGGCTGACACGTGTTATGCTGACTGTCAATTTGGTTTGGATGAATCAGTACTAGAAAAGATGAGTCACATTTCACTAGAAGGTGTGCTTGAGTGCAATAAAGTGAAGGAAGTCAATAACACAGAAACATCTAACTCTGATAAAGGGGAAGCGATATCTCTGACTGACATGTTGTCAGGAGAAAACTTAACAAACAAGGTCCATCATACTACTCTTTTTTTTGTTTATGATCGTTGTGCTTTTTTGATTGGTTTTTTTGAAATGTCTCTTTTTCGTACTGTATTTGATACGTGCTTCATTTCGTCTTTTTGTTCATCTAATTTACTGAGTTTTTTTACCAACTTATTCTACAGATTAAAGAAGATATCGTAGCTGTGTTTGAAAGAGTAATGAAAGATGAAGAAGCCAATATTAGGTTGAAAGGAATGAGCATAATTGCTGATGTTGTAAAGTTGTTGCTTGTCAAGAACGACGTATCAGGTGACACGGAAAAGATAGATTGCTCAGATGAACAACAAAATTCAAATGCAATAAATAATTGCTCCCAGAACACTGAAAAGATTTCGTCAATCCGAGTCTCTCAGCCATCAACTAAAGAAGGTAATAATCCCACGCTCTAGTTCCAACTCTTTTCGCTAAATACCTTTTATATCGTCAACCTTTCTATTTAGTTAGTTCTTTATTCACAATTTTTGTGTGTGTGTTTTTTGGTTTGCAGCACCTGTTTCAACTACCAAAAAGAGGAAAATAGATGATACTGACATATGTAGCCAGCAGTCAGTTCAGTCAGAGAACCCTGTAATTCCACTTGAAGCCAATGATCTGGCGCAAAGAGAAGTACCAGCACATGATCAGTCTTTGGACCTAACTAAAAACCTAAGTTTGACCTTACAGTTAGTACCCCTATAACTTTTCATATTATGATATTTTATAATTTTAGCTTCTCTTTTCAGTAAGTTGTTATAGTTTTTTCTAAATGGGTTCTGCATGTGTATGTGTGTTTTTCAGCCTATGCGAGAAACAGATACCGGCAGAAAAGACTATTTGATCGAAAACATAATCAAGGTCAAATCAACAGATGAACCTATCAAGGTACAAGCTTGTTTTCATACGGCATATGTGTATGCTACTTTGTTTCATGGCTGTGATGGTATTCTTTTCTTTTTTGTACCAAGTCTGTTGTATGATCTATATTGCATGTCATTTTTTATCTTAAATTATTCATTTGTTTTTACAGCCAATGACACTGTCGGTAGTACGCTAGCTTTGAACATATGCTTCAATACCAAGGAGACAGTACAAGCAGACCTCAACAAGAAGCCTTCGAAGAGTGTAAATACGATGTATCCCCAGGTTAGTCAACACCAATAGTCTTCGTGTCTTTCATCAAATGTTTTTTGTGTTGATTTTCATCAAATTCTAAATCCTTTTTCTTTTTATTTTACAGCTGATGTTAATGAAAAAAAACATGCTCTACGCCAAGCACATCATTGCAGCGCAATGATGAATTTGATACCAAATCCGCACATGAATTTTCTGGATTCAAAAACAATGGTTTAGAGGTAAAAACAGTTTTGAATTTTCTAGCTTCTTTTTATTTGAATTTTGTGTTATCAGAGCATTCAAATAAAAATGTGATGTGCCATATAAAATTGTCTGCTCTAAAACATAGACCTAATGGTATTTGTTCTCCTGTTTTTCAGCTCAGCAATGTGTCCCGCAATGTTGATTCAGAAAATGATGAAGAAAACATTTCCAAATGCGCAACCAAAATTTCAGGTATTTTTTGTGACACAATTCAATTTGTATTGAAACTAAATACAGTAGGATAATATTTGTGTATTGATCCTTTTTTATCCTCTGTTTTGTGTCACTTCAGGCAACGACACAAACACTATGTTACAGTTGCAAGATGTTATGGTTATGGTGAAGACAAGTGATGGACGCAGCGATGGTATTGTCAAGGAAATTCTACAGGTATGCATACTTTACCATTTTCATACATAATTCTCAGATTTGTTACTGAGAAATATCCTCTGTTTTTTCATTTTCACATTCTGAGCTTTTTATAAAGTTTTTTGATATTATAAAAAACTTCTGTTGCAGGATGGCTTGTGTATGTTGTTACTGAGTCTGGAAGGTTGAAATCTGAAGTAACAGTTTCCAAAGATCAGGTTGAGCTGATTAAACCAAAGAAAAATGAAGTGGTCAAGATACTATCTGGAACTATGGGTGGGGCAATAGGGAAGCTAGTAGGAATTGATGGTTCTGATGGAGTTGTCAGGTTGGAAGGGGTTTCTGAACTGAAAATAGTAAATATGGATATTGTGGGTAAATTCCAATCCATACAAGCAAAAGAAGAAGTGGATTTAAACAAGGATACCCATGATGTCCCTCCTGATGGTATTCTGCACATTCTTGCACAGTCCCTTTTCATTGAATTCAAGTTCTAGCACTTTTTTTTAAACTGTCATGCTTGTCTTTTTTTTTCACACTTTGAACAGTGAAGCAAAATATACAAGATCATATAAACATTCTGAAGGATAAAGACTGGTGTAGTTACATTGATGAAGTTAGGAAAAAGTATCATTTCGAAGACGACACGATGCCATCTTTCAGGTTGATGGAATATCATGATGATAGAGGTACATATATTGACGAGCCTGTTCTATGGAGACCAATTGGGATGACTGATTACGACTACAATAGGAAAATTGAGGTGAAGGCAATCCTTGTGTGTTTTTCTTCTAGACTTTTTTGTACATACAAAATTGCAATTTTCACTTATTTTTTTCTACTGTTCTGCATGTATGAAACAGAATGCAAAAAGGAACTATGACACAATGAATAAATCCAGCCACAAGAAGAAACCAGAAAGTTTACTTACCAAGGTTTGCAACTTATAATTGTCGTATGTCTTTTGTTTCTTTTCACAATGTCTATTCTTTGAAGTTTTGTCTCCTTTCAAATCATTTTCTCCTTTTTTATCATTTTTTAAAGGGAAATGAATATAGTGAACACGCGAGTCAAGTATACAGTGTGCACAGAAACAAATTCCATTCTATGATATCTCTGATTCCCCAGAAGACTATGCTTCATGCTCAAAATTTGACAAGAATGAAGTTGTCGATTTGGTTAGTCCTTTTGTTACATATCATATTTTCTTTTTGGGGACCAGCCTGTTTTTTATGCACATCAAATGTTTTACTTATATCATTTGTCCCATAACTGTTAACAGGATTCCCAAGGAGATACAATCAGATCACCTGTTGAGAGTATTTTTACTAGGACAACCAACAATATGCATAAGCCAACTGTGAGTTCTTTATTTGTCCTTTTTGTTAGCGATGTTTTTCTGTTCATGGTCTTTTTCCTGTGTATGATTAAGAGTTCATGTATTTATTGGTGTGTTCTTATTTTTGCATGTCTCAATCCTGAAATCTCTATAGAATTTGTCTTTCAAGAACAAGGAACAAATAACTGGAAGAAGGTTGTTTGAAAATGACGATGAAGATACCAAAATTTCACAAGGGAATCACTCTGGAATGTTCAAAACTGTAAGCACAGTTCTTATGTTTTTTTAACAACCATTTTTTATACGTATCAGAGTTTGATTTGCTGCAAAATTAAGAACAATAATGATACTGAAACTTTTTTTGTTGGGCTTCATTGCATGTGGCTAATAAACTTATCAGCCATCAAAGGAAGTCCAAATTCTTGGGGTTACAGTGTTCCAAGATACTTGCAGAAACATGTGCAACGAGACTGAAGCTTTTTATAACACATCTCTCACACTTGGGAACTCAAGTTCCCAATCTTTCAAAGAAAATGTGCCTCCAAAAAGGATTTTGAATCCAAGCAAGTATGTGGGTTCACCATATGACAATTCTTCAAGAAGACCTATCCAGCAACATGAACACAAGATGTATGAAGCTGTAACAACTTTATGCAATGCAAAGGAGTACAAATAGTAAGTTTTATTTTATTCTCAAAACAAAATGTGTTTGACTCTGTGGTCTTATGTATTGTATATCAAAAAACATCACAACATCATCCTATTCTTTTTTTTGCCACTTTGTACTTTGTTTTTTAATGGTACTCTGTTTTTATGAAATCTCATTGTGTTTTATCATTTTAACAAATATTTTCCTCTCTTTTCAAACAGCAAAACGGCTATAAACATTGGCAATTGCAAAGTCTACTTTGAACAGCTGGGCAAATCATTCAAACAAGATGGTTGGGTTGAAGCATATGTTATCAATGCATTCTGCCGTAAATTATTCATGGAAAAACACCCAAAGCAATCAAATAAACACTACTTTTTCAACACTTCATCTGTAAGTTTGTTATTCATACATACACCAACAGTGAATTTTTTTATCCAACTACCAGAGATTTTTTTGGTGCAATCTTTACTTGTGTAATTTGTTTTTTCTAAGCACAAGTTGCCTTTTTTTGCAGGATTATTTCCTTGAAAAATGGGAAAACGAAGAGGGAAGAATTGAAATGAAAGAAAAGGCAATAAATGCATTTAAACGTGCTAGTTCAGCTAGTCCACTACACAAGGCAGAAAGAGTGAGTGCTTTAGTTTGTCAACATAAAATGCTACTTTTCTGGTTTCATGAAAATAATTCATCTCATGCTGTGTTTTCTGGTCTGTTTATCATTTCTAAATAGTTATACTTTCCTTCAATATTCAACGCGCATTGGTTTGCCTTTGCGGTTGACATGAAAGCTCGGAGCTTCATATTTTTGGATTCAATATTTGGCAAAGATAGCAATTACCACAAGGCAGCTTCTGCTTTACTGGTAATCTATGCGGGACATATATCTTCGTCTTTATGATTATTTTCTACTTGTTTGACTGAATCTGTTCTTAAGTTAATGAACATTTTTTCAGTTGACTTTGTTTTTTCCTTCTTTCATGTTTGTAACAGATTAAAAATTTCAAACTCACATGGTACGAATCTGGACAGAAGAGCATCAATTTTGAAAGCTTTGGCGAAGCATACCCGACTGTGCCTAGACAAGTTGGAGGGTAATACACTCACCTAAAATTCTATACTACATCTGAAACCGTTTTTTTTATAAAATGTACTTGTTTCTCCCAAGTTTTTCTCTTAGGCGACTAAGTTGATGGTGTAGTGCCCGTTTTTGTTTCTTCTGATGCAGTAACGATTGTGGAATACACACAATGAAAATGTTGGAGTTGTATTGCCCGAGAAACCCCGCGCACTTCTCGTTCTCATCAAAGGACATGCCATACTTCCGTGTGAGATATGCTATCGACAATCTGTTCTGCAAATACAACACTGAAGAGTACATAAAAAACATTGTCAGGAACTACGACCCGAAGGTGATTTGTTTTTTCCTCTTCTTGTTTTGTTTTTTGGTGCACAATTCATCATGTATGAACTGCAAGGACGAATTTACCCCCCATTTTTATAATGTGCAACTGTAATTTCCATTTCTACTGACCAATTGCTTGCAAATTTTATATAACTGATGGTTTTTGTACTAACAAAAGCATCTCTTTTTTTACCACAGACAAACATTTTGGGAAATGGAAACTGAAGGCAAGGGAGGAGGCTCAACAATAGATTTGGCATAGAAAGATAGACTAATAGATGAGAATTATAATTCGCAAGATTTTTCTTCTGCTTTTGCAAGGATGTCTTTTGTCGCAGTTGTAATCTTGGTTTGCAAGGATGTCTTGTCGCAGTTGTAATCTTGGTTTGCAAGGATGTCTTGTCGCAGTTGTAATCTTACAGAAACTACTCTCTTCACACAGCAAGTTGTTTTGCTGTTACCATTTTCTTTTCGTTTGTACAAAAAGTGTTATGGTAAAATGAGAAAATGTTTGCGACATAATTGTTCCATCTGATATGATGATTAATTAGTTAATTGTTGCTTCTTTTTTTATGCCCAACTAATACATGTTTATTAATGTTATCCTCAGTAAGTTTTTTAGAAAAATTTCAAAAATTCATTGATCAGTATGCACTCTCCTTATTTTTTTGGTCTAACACCACAGATTAAGCAACAACATCAAAGATCAAAGTAAAAGCAAATGGATACAGAACCTACATGGAGCTGCAATAATAAAGGTACATATTCGACACCTCACAAAACTTAGAGCTATTTCTGTAATAGACAAGAAATTTAGCCCACCAACTGGGTTGCTGCTACAACTACATTTGTCCTCGGAATTTTTCTAATACAACTTTCTATTGCTTTCTTGCTCTTTTACTCTTCCCAACAGCTGGATTTGATGACTGTTCGGTCTCTGGCACATTATTCTCTGCTTCTTTGGCTGAGGTTGTCTTTTTGACAGAAGCTCTTCTTTTCTTGGTCGCCACCGATTGTTCTGTCTGTTGATCATTGTCCCCTGTTTTCTTTCCTGATGAGGCCTTCTTGCTAGATGATGTAGTTGTATCTTTTGCTTTATTTCTTGACCCAACAGCCTGAAACTCCAGAGACAACAAAAAGTTATTTCTTGCTGTGAAACATATACTAAATTGTAGATTAGATATTTATTTTTCTTGAAATAATTTTCCTCCTTTCAAACTAACCCGACTGTTTTGTTGCTGGGTGTTTCTTCTTGTTCTTCTTCTTCTCAAACATCTCAGCAGGGAGATGTAAATTTGTGCAAGTAGCAATGTTGTGTGTTATTGATTTGCAATGGCTGCACTCAACTTCATTCTTTCTCATTAGTTCTTCAAAGAAAGACATTTGCCGTTTATCCCCTTTTGGGCGACCTCTCGAAGCAGCAACATCTGGGTTATCCAGGAAATTTCCATAACCATCATCGTGTGCGAAAGAACCAGTTTGGTTTTCTGTTGCCCCTCCATCTCTCTGTTTTTGTAGCTCCTCCTGCTCTTCCTCAATAGTTATCTCGTGCAACCTTTGCTGTATACGTTTACTCTCCTCAAGAAGAAACATGTACTTCCGATTTGAAGTAGAAGCTTCAGAAGCTATGTCTGACATGTTTCTTGAGAGCACACTGTGTCTTAGTTGTCTGTTGCTTGTTGTGAGATCAACGGGAACATTGGTAACAGGGTTCCTTATGGTTTTTCTGTCTTTAGGCTTCCACCTGTCTATGTAGTACTTATCTGCTAGTTCTGATATGTTGAGGTGGGTCAGGACTCGAAGGACATGGGCGCAAAGAATTCCATCTTTCTGGAACTTACCACATATACACATGTAGTTCTGATCTGGGATATTAACAAGGACCACATACCTACGAGGCCTAAAGTCCTTGATAGCAAGCATGTTTGATTTGTATACTTCATACCGGACATGTCTGTCAACCTCATCCACATGCAGTTTTGTTGCAAACATATCTGTTTTTGAAATTTGTAGAAGATTTTCCGGTTGTACATTGCCCCAGCCTGAAACTCCAGCTCAGTGTACAGATTGTACCGGGGATCGGTTGTTCTTGTAACACTGTCCTGATGCCTTTCTTTTTGTTCCATCGATTCAGAAATTGTTTGGTACTCACCCAAGAAACTTATGACACTATATGTCGAACAAACGTTATCCTTGAAAATTGCATTTGTGCCCTCACTCCTTGCTGTTGTCCGAATGAAGGGGAAGAATTGTGTTTTGAAGTAGACAGGCACAAATTTCATCCTGTTGTCCCACATGATTTTCAGGTACTTGAGATGCCCAACATTGTATTTTTCAATCATTTGTAACCAGAGAGCTTCAAATTCTTCAATTGTCAAAGAGAAATGCAGGATGTCGTTGAATTCTGCATGGAAGAAAGGTATCCTCGCAAAGCTTCTGCCACATTTCTCTTGAGCTTTTGATTTCACATGCCAAAAACAATTCATATGGCAACAGTTTTTGAACACCTCTGGAACTGCATTTTTCATTGACACACATTGATCTGTTACTACTGTCTTTGGGCTTTTCCCTCCCATGCAATGCAAGAAAGTTTCAAAGAGCCAGACAAATGTAGGGATTGTTTCATCTTGCAGGATAGCACAAGCAAACAGGCAATTCTGAGCATGACCAGTCACTCCCACAAATGGTGCAAAGGGAAGGTTATACCTATTTGTCTTGTATGTAGTATCAAAACTAAGGCAGTCACCATACAAGTCATACATTTTCCTTGAGAAACTGTCAGCCCAAAATATGCAAAGAACCTTATTCTTTGGAGTAACTTTGAAGGCATAGTAAAACATTGGATCCTCAGCTTGCCTCTTCCTAAAGTAATCCAACACTTGCATCATGTCATTTGTCTTGTTTTCCTGTCTTATTGCTGTCCTTACATTGCTCACATATTTTTTGTCATAAGGCACATTCTTTGCTTTGCCTCCTCGCAAGTATGTCAGTATAGCCATTATCTTCCTGGTAGGCAACTTAACAGAGGTGAATGTCCGGATGAAAAGCTTCTCGTCGTCAGTCATGTGCTTATGTGATCTCAGGAATTTTGATTCATCATCGGGGCTAAGTTCGTGGTTGTGCTGCAGCTCAAGTTTTGTTACATACCACTTCCCATCTTTCAGAGTAACTGTCATCGCTGCTTTGCAGTCTGTTATTTGAATTGTGCTCCTTCGCCTTCTTCTAGTACTTGTCTCCTCTTCAACCTCATCAGGCTCAACTGTAACTATGCCCCCTGCTTTTTTCTTTTTTCTCCTTGCCTTGTCCTTCTTCATCTTATCCTTCTTCTGTTCCAATACTTCTGGGGGTAACACCTTGCCAGCCCTGTTGCATTGGTAAATTCTCCTTAGTGTCAGCTTGTCTTCAGTTTTCCTGCTGTTGTAGTTTGAGGCTTTCTTGATTGAGAAACCACAAATAAAACCATACTCATTGTAGAACTTATAAGCATCCTCATCTGTATCAAATATCTGGTTCATGTAAGGAACATGATGGCTCTGACCTTCTTGGCTGGCACTTGCTGCTGCGGCTACGCTTTCATTCTCAAGGAATATTCTGATATCTTCTGGTGTCAGTTGCTCAATGTCCTCTGTGTCACCTTCAATTGCTTCTTCCTCTGAATTTGGGTCTTCAAGAATGGAAACTTGTTCTGGTGCTGTTTTGTCCTCATCTGATGTTTCTGCATCATCTATTTTACTTGTACTGTCTTTGTCAACACCTTCAAACAGGTTGTGTCTAATACAATCTTCTTCACTCGACACGTCATCGTACAGACCTGGGTCATCTCCATTTGTATTATGACCAGCACCATCAACAAACCCAATGTGATCATCAACAGCATCCATCCCGAGGTGATCGTGATCACTGTTCAGAGTTGAGTTTCCGTTTCGACCAGTAATCATGAACATCTCGTTCTGCAAATTATACAAAAACCAGAGATAACATTATAATAGTGCTTGCTTTTTGTTCTGGTTAGTCGTAATCTATTTTTTTAATAAGAAGCATGAGTTCTTACCTCTAGTCCCATAGGCTCAGGAGTACCATTATGAAAACTCTCAAAAAATTCCTGCAAACACAACAGTATGTTCATGTATTATGTTACTTTGAAGGCATTTTTGTACAATACATGTATTTTTTGTTCATATAAAATGGTTGATTCCTCTTTTTTTTGATGATATGGACTAACCTGACTTAGACTAGGCTCCTCAACAGCAAGCAGCATTTGTGTAAAGGACATATTCCAGGGACCAATTATCATCCTGCAATGCACCTTCATTTACCTGCATTTTTGTTTCTGAATTTTAGTTCATCATGTATGCAAAACGATTTATATGAAGAGTGAAGATAAAATTTTCCATAGAGGTCAGTAATAATGATTTCGAATTTTGATGGTTTTGCATTTTCTAATGGTTACCTGATTGATTGCTGTTGCCTGTTGCATGTCAGGCCACGGTTGCTGAATTGGCAGCACATAGTCATTGCTTGATACAGGGGGGATCTGCACAAATGAAAAAGGTGATTTAACCCTATTTTTTGATTTTCCAAATCAGCTAATGCAAAACGAATTTTGTCACTGTACTCCCTCATCTTTTTACCTGAGTCCCAATTATTGAGTTATCCCCATCACACCAGATGCCTGAAATCATAAGCATATCGTCTGTCAGTGTTTGTTCTTGTTATTCAGTTGAATTTTTTCTAACTAACAAAATCTCTGTCTCTTTTCAATTTTTCCTACGACATCTATGTGTGGGGGTGGAGAATTTTGCGCATTGCAAGCATCACACGGCAAGTTTGGGACAGAATGATAGAGGAGAAGAGTTACGGGAGAGGAATATCCACAACTGAATTGAAAACAAGGTTCTTCCTTCAGAAGAGGTGCCCAGATCTGCTTACCTTGGTTAGTTCCCGCTGTTATATCCATCTCTTCTTTATCTCCTGCTAGTTCTTCTTGAGCAATGGAGGCGTGGGGGTGGACAATGTCTCGACGAAGAAGAAGAAGATCCAGTAGGGTTAGCAGTGTCAACGATATCGGCCGTCTCGAAGGTGCCGAGCCAGACGCGCGCCGCCTTGTGCGGGTCCCGGATCTCCGCCGCCCACTTGCCCCACGGCCGCTGCCGCACGCCACGGTACCGTCGCCGCGGCGCCTCTGCCGCGGCGCCTCGGACGTTCCGACAATGTCGATCTCAAGGTTCACACAATCACTCCCCGGAAAAAAAAGGTTAGCACGAACAAAAAAGGCCACAAAAAAGCCCACAAAAGGACCGTGGAAGCCCACAAAAAGCCCACAGCTGGCTGGAGGGGAAACGGGCTCGGACCACCCGATGCGTCATCTGCTGACGTTTTGATCGACCGAGCGTTTGCTTAACGCTCAGGCAACCGAGTCGCTAGGCACTCCCAGAAAGGATTCCCCGTGATATGAACCATTCATATGAACTTATGGTCCAGAATTACACATGCTGATGTCTTGATAACACAAAATCCTCATTTTAACACCGGTTGAAAAACAACTTGCATACGGAGGAGCTGAGTAGTCTCATTGGTGATGGGTGGTCGGCGCATCAAAAAGACATAAGATGACACCACGGCTAATGGTCGCATTTCCTTCAAGTCTGGAAAAAAGAAGTTTGTGGCGAGGACTGATGACAAACAGGTCACACAACCACAACTTAGTCCAATTTGACCTTCTTTAGTTGTATTTTTTTTTGTCTTGGAGTGTTTTTTTTTGCGGAAAGGCCTAAGCCCATATACTAATTGAAACTAGCCTTACAAGAACATCCTTACAAAAATAAGAAATAACACAGAAGTCCTGCAAAAGATCAGCATCATCTTCCTTCTGCATCCCTCGACGGGGCGCCATGAGCGCTGCGGCCTTTCTTGCCGCGGCCGCCGCCGATCCCTCCTGGCAGGGCTGGCCTGCCATGTTGGCCGTCCTCGCCCACGGTGCACAGTGGACCTAAGAGGTTTCCGGCCATGATTCCTGCAGGTTTAATCGCAAAGCTAGGTTGGGGTTGTTGAGGTGGAGGGGTGACGGTTCGCCATTTTATATTGCGCTCCGTGCGGAACGATTTGGGAAATTCTTTGAGTCATTGCTAGGTCGAATTCCTTCCCAAAAAAAAGTGCACTCTCATATTTCCGCACCTTCCAAAAATAACATACTACGAAAATACACAATGAATACGAAGGTTTTTGGAAAAAGCTATGGGGTCAGCTGATCCCACAGCCGTAAGGTGGATCCACCACTGTTCCACGACTTCCACTTAATTACTATCAACAGCAAGACCTAACACGTATCGAATGCAAAAAGGGAAAACACAGTACTACATATTTTTGTCGAACAAAAAAGAAACCAGCATATTGTCCCATGTACATACTTTCTAGTTTCTACTCCATACTGCACAAGCTCCCCACCCTAACTAATCAAAGTTGTTTAGATAAAATAGACTGCTCATCATAGTGTTTGCCATCCCTACTCACATCCAAAATGCAGGAGGCTGAGCAATAGAAATAGGATCATAACCGGATATTAGGTACAGTCGACCAGGTCGAAGCGCAGTGGCATGAGCTCGCCATTCTCGCCATACCTGACACGGAACATTGTCACTTGAAGAAGATCTCGGTCGACGTCCAAGCATCGCCGAGAGTTAAATCTGATGTACGTACGGCGCGATCTCGACGAGGCAGAACCTTCCAGCTCCTATGTGGACGAGCTTGTGACACATGGCGCTGAGCGGGGCCTCCATGAACGTCAGCTGCTCCTTGCAAAGCCTCCAGGCCGGCTGTGTGGTGGGGTTGCCGCCGGTAGCCGGCAAGTCGCAGGAGCAGAGATGTTGGCCGCCCGTGTCTTCGGAATACGTGGCCGCGACCCACGCGTCCAGCTCGCAGTCGTAGTGAGCCTTGCCGTGGAACGGCAGCTTCCAGTCGCCTAGGCGTGCCCACTCGCCACCGCCGGGCTGATTGGTGTCCATGGAAAAGGTGCTCCACATCTCCTTGCTAGGGCGATGTTGGTCCAAAGTTGAGAGGAAGATGGTGCGCTCATCTGGATGCACAGCCCAACCAGCACTATAGAACGTGCGTTCTTTGACGGAGGCTGCACTACTAGCGCCGCAGGGAATCGACATAGGGCTCCTCTTCCAAGTCCATCGCTCCTCCGCTTGCTCCCTCACTGTATCCACGTCATCCTCCTCGTCACTGTCATCGAGTTCAGTACTAGATTCCGATTCAGATTCATCCCTGTCGTCGTCGTCGTCGTTGTCAGATTCAGGATGTGCCCGTGCGTCGCGGAGGTAGTAGAGTGGTAGCCTCTGAGGACAGCACGCGTACAGCTTTTTCCCGGCAGCCAATGCGTCGTAGCACCCTGTAAGCCCGTCCGGAAGGAACGCCTGAATGTCCTGCTTCCTCGTCTTGGTGTCGTAGACAAGGGTCAGACATCTGCTGCTTTCCCTGTCGTCGCAGAGCGAACCGGTGGTGACGACGATTTTGCGGCCTAGGGCATTGAATTGCGCTTTTCCGAAGGAACGGTAAGAGAGGCGAAAGACTGGCCGGGGGAGGCGGTGCAACTTCTCCACGCCGGTGGCCACAGCCGAGTCCTTGTCCGAGTCCTCGCCGGCCAGGTCATCCACGTTGAGCTTGTACAGAGCATGGCCGTTCGAGTCCTCCAGCGCCACGTACAGATGCGGCTGGTTGGGATCGCCTCGCCTCCTCTCAGGGCCACTACTGTATGACCTTGCGCAGGGACGCCGGATGGGACGAAGACGGGAGAGCATCGGCGGAGATTGGGCGAGGAAGGATCGCCACATCGTGTGCCGCTGCCGGCCGAGGATACCGAAGATCGCCATTGGAAAAAGGACCCCTGATCGCTGGGTTGTCCGGTAGATAGGTTTTGTTTGTTGGGATTGTGAATCCGCTAGAATAGGGTCGAACATTAACAGCCAAACGACGTTTTATTAGGTAACAAAATTATTTGTGATTACATACTGATTTTCGGTGGTGCTAGACCCTCTCTAATTTCCTTATTTTGTTTATTTTCCATCAATGACACGGACGTGTATCTCTCCTATTCCACGCATATCTAATCTTCTCTTATTTTTACAGTTCAAAAGTTTCACCTCTACCGAAATGAGATTTTAAAATACATTTTTCAAACCACAAATTTTGTCTTCACATACCAAATGTCGCAGCAGTGGAACATGGGGTTCCCCTGATGCTGCCAAAGTGGGTCCACCCCGTGTGGGCCCAGGAAGAAGATGGATAAGGCCAAGATGCAAGGCAGGTTGGCGGGTCCGCCCACCAACCCGTGAAGACCATGCAAGAGGTACGACGACTAAGGACCCTGGTCCTGGGGACCTGTCGGGTCCCCCAATCACGCTGGACAGAAGGCAAGCCCCCGAGAGCCCGAGTCCCCGGCAGGAGGCTGGTCTCCCTCTCGGGTGCATCTCCGTACAAGCGAGGATAAGCTCTCCAGCCTACGCTAGAAGACCCCAGAAGACTTGGGAAGCAAGGCGAAGGAGCGCGGCTCGGGGACATGGCTGGTGGCGTTGTTAGTCCCTGTCCGCCCCGTTTTCCCTAAAGGTGGACGACCTCACCTAACTCAAAGGAGATATTTGGAGGAGGAGAGGCCACGTCTCCTCCTAAAGATAGTTGGGGTGTTTTTCCCGCCTAAAACCTCCCACGCTCCTCGTGTGTCCCTATGGTATCCACTTGGCCTATAAAAGGAGGACCAATGCACCGAGGAGAGAGGGAGGAACAAGCTAGATCGGAAGCAACTCCGGAGCAAGACTAGACTAGGGCAGCGAGGGTAGAGAAGGAAGGTGATCTCCTCAGGGTCAGGATCTATCCTTCGTCTACCTCGAGCCAAACCCTTCCGGGTACCCTACCCGGAAGCCTCCTTGTAAGCCACACTATGAGGAACTCATCAATCCAGACATGCAGGAGTAGGGCTGTTAGCCTCCGGGCGGGCTGAACCTGGGTAGCTCCTTGTGTCCCTGTGATTGCTTGCTTTGATCGTCGAGAGGAGGGCTTGATCTAGACCACCCGTGAGAGACGTTTCCCAGCCTCCTTCGCGCCCGTGCCGAACCTAAAAAGGGGGTATCCATTACTCCTGGTGTACGTGATCTGAGACACGACATCTGGCGCGCCAGGTAGGGGGCGCAAGCGCTGGATTCGTCTTCATCGACCTCAAGATCTACGTCAAGCTCTTCACCAATCATGCCACCGTGCAGCGGAGGCAAACAAAACGCTCCTCCGTCCCCACTACCTGCGGAGAAGGAGGTGCCGGGTGGAGCAGGCGACAACAACAAGGACGGCGAACCTGAAGGCATGGCGGCCCCAAGGAACTCCGTCAGGCCTCCTCCACCTCGCTTTGGAGGAGACAAGAGCGTCGGCAACGGTGCCAAGGGTCCTACCGCTGGGGAGAAGCACGACGACGTCCGAGCCAGCGGAGGTCCACGAAGCACCAAGAGCAAGTCCTCCACGCACTTGCCCTCGGATGCGCAAGCTCGCCACGACGCCCTTGTCGCTCCCAGGACCCTGATGCAATTTCCCCCGAGCATCGGCGATCCCAAGGTCTACCAGGAGTGGAGGGCCCGTGTGGAGAAACTCCTCGACTTCGCCGACGGCGGCCCTGGGCTCGAACCTACTCGAGCTCCCACCGTCGACGGCCCGAGAGAAGGAGGAGGCAAGACACGCGAACCGCGGGGCCAGCCTCGTGGCGAGCGTCAAGGCGAGACGGTACCTCCACGCACCGCTCCATCGGTGGCGGATCGGCTGAACCGCGACGGCGGCAAGGCCATCTCCGCCGGATCATCCACCACGCTCGACCAAGATCTTCGTGACGACCTCAACAACCGTCAGAACGAGGATATGTGCACCCGCATCGAACGTTGCCGAGAACGTCACTGCCGGGAAGATCGGGACAACGATGTCGCCGAGGGCTGCCTCGCCCTCTCCCGAGTTTCGTCAGGTCTCCTGGCCCAAAAAGTTCAAGATCGACGTTATTCGCTACGATGGCACCACGAACCCCCGGGACTTCCTACAGCTCTACTCCCTTGCTGCGGTTGTCGTCGGGGCCGACGAGATCATGATGGCCAACTGGTTCCCGTTGGCCCTGAAGGGAGATGCCCAGACGTGGCTTCTCAACCTTCCGAAGTGCTCCATCCATTCCTAGCGGGCACTGAAGGAACAGTTCCTGGGGCTTTCCAAGACGGGTACGAGCGCCCGGGGGCTCCCAGCGACCTCCACGACTTCAAGCAGCTTTCGGGTGAAACTCTTCGCAAGTTCATCCAACGCTTAACCCAGAAGATGAACACGATACCCTGCATCAAGGAGGAGTTGGTGATCCAGTCCTTCCACGCCAACGTTCGCAACTCCCGGATGCGCGAGAAGCTGAGCGTCCACCGCATCGAGTCTACCCGTAAGCTCTGGGAGCTTGCAGACCGATGCACCCGAGCAGAGGAGGGAGTCAACTTCCCCGGGGAGGATGAACATGAGGACAAGACTGCTCCCGCCAAGAACAAGAAGCGGGACTCTAGACCCGACAAGCGTGTCTTCGTCTCTGAGCCTCTTCCTAAGAAGACCAAGTCTGCCTCGACCTCCGAGGGAGAGGATGACCCATGGTGCCACATCCATCCTGAAGGCAATCACTTGCTCAAGGACTGCCGTATTGTCAAGAACCTTGCCATACGAGAGTAGCGCCAAGCTGACGGGGTCAATCCGGACGGTTGCTACAACTGCGACATCGTCGGGCACATCGCTTGTGACTGTCCCACGGGTCGCCAAGGCGGAGGCGGCCGTGGGTGGGGTCGCGGCGGTGGCCGCGAAGGCCGAGGAGGGGGACGCGGCGGCCAAGGCGGTCGCGGGCAGAACAACCAAGAAGCTGTCCACGACGACAACGGGGTAGCTCCGGCTCCCCAGGACGGCAACAGTGGGAAATTTCAGGAAGTTAACGGAGTTGTCAGGTGCATTCACGGAGGGGCTTCTCTGCCTCCCTCCAACGGCGCCTGCAATTGACTCGTCCGGGAGCTAAACGCGGTCGTTTCTGTCCCGCCAAAGCCCCTAGACTGGTCTAACCAAGTCACCACCTTCGACCTCGAAGACCATTCTGACAGTGTTGCCGGGGTGGGGACCCTGCCGCTGATCGTGTCGCCCATCATCCACAACTACAAGGTCACCAAGATGCTGGTCGATGGAGGTCCAGCCTCAATCTGCTGACAGCGAAGGTCCTGGCTACTCTGCAAAACCCCTTTTCGCACCTGCAAGACACGGGCATGTTCCAAGGCGTGAACGGGAGTGTCACTCGACCGCTGGGGAAGATCACTCTTCCGGTCACCTTTGGTGATCCCGCGAACTTCCGCACCGAGGACATCGTCTTCGACATCACGGACACGCCACTCCCATATAACGACATACTCGGTCGGCCTGCCCTGGCCAAGTTCATGGCCGTCTCCCACTTCGCCTACAACATGATGAAGATCCCGGCAGCGTGGGGAGTGACTAAGGTCAAGGCCGACATCGACGACGCCATCTTCTGGGTCCAGAAGCTGAACCAGACGGTGGTGACGACGGCGAATGTCCGCCAGGATGTACAGGAGGTTGATGTCGGTGCATTCTCCGGGGGCGGAGGGAACCCCGGGGGCTCAGCATCAACTCCTCCCAAGAAGGCGCCATTCCACGGCGACCCGCAGATGACCAAGAAGGTGGCGCTTACAAGCGATAGGGTCCGCACCATCACCATTGGTGCCCGCCTCACCGACAAATACGAAAGCGCGCTCGTCGCCTTCCTTGGGGAAAACTCTAATGTCTTCGCGTGGGAGGCGTCAGGTTTACCCGGTGTACCAAGGGAGGTGATCGAGCACAGATTGGAGGTAAGCACGGACGCCCATCCGTAAGCAAGTTCTGCGGAAGCAGAGCAAGGAGAAGCTAGAATTCATCGTCGCTGAGATTGACAAGTTGATAGAAGCCGGCGTCATCAGGGCGGTCCCTCAGCCGACCTGGGTGGCCAACCCCGTGGTGGTGCCAAAACCCATGACCTTCAAGCTGCGACTCTGCATTGACTGCACAGGCCTGAACAAGGCCTGTCCCAAGGATCCATTCCCTCTGCCGCGGATCGATCTGATCGTGGACTCCACGGCAGGGTGCGAGCTGCTGTGTTTCTTGGATGCCTTCTCCGGGTACCATCAGATCATGATGGCGGTCGAGGATCAGGAGAAGACGGCGTTCATCACTCTCAAGGGCTGCTACTGCTACACCCGGATGCCTTTTGGCCTCCGGAACGCCGGCGCTACTTTCCAGCGCGCTATGCAAGCATGCCTTGGGTCTCAGATGGGCTGCAATGTCAAGGCATACGTCAACGACATCGTGGTCAAGACCCAGTACAAGGACTCCCTCATCCAAGACCTACATGAGACCTTCGAGAACCTCCGCCGGGTCAACTTCAAGCTCAACCCCGACAAGTGCGTGTTCGGGGTCCCGTCTGGCAAGCTGTTGGGTTTCCTCATCCCCCATCGGGGGATTAAGGCCAACCCCGACAAGATCAAGGCCATTGAGCGCATGGAAGCACCCCGGCGGGTCAAGGACGTACAACGCCTCAACGGGTGCATCACTGCACTCGGGCGCTTCATCTCAAGGCTTGGGGAGCGGGCTCTGCCGTTCTTCAAGTTGCTCAAGAAGTCAGGACCCGTGGAGTGGACCCCCGAGGCTGAGGAAGCTCTTTAGTCCCTCAAGCACTACCTCGCCTCACCGCCCACCCTCGTGGCCCCGACAGAGAAGGAGCCCCTGCTGCTGTACATCGCTACCACCAACCAGGTGATCAGTGCTATGCTTGTGGCGGAGCGTGACGCTCCTCCGAAGAAGCCAAGTAAGACCAAGGGCAAGCGACCCGGGAACTCTCTCCTGGGACAACCGAGCAAGAAGAGGCAGCCGGGTGACCAGGGGTCTGATAGTCCTGATGAAGCACCAACCCTGCCCGCTGCCACGGAGCCCACCATCACCGAGAACGGAGAGCTTCACTCCGATGGTTCGCTGAGGACAACCTCGCCCTCGCCTCAAGACGCCAACGACGTGGAGGAAGCCGAGCCCGACAAGGACTCGGTGACCCGCAAGGTGCAGCATTCGGTCTACTTCATCAGTTCGGTGCTTCACGATGCCCGGGAGCGGTATCCCATGATGCTGAAGTTGTTGCTAGCAATCCTCATTGTTTCCCTCAAGATGAGGCCATACTTCGAAAGCCATCCGATTACGGTGATATCAAAGTACAATCTGAGAAGCCCTTTGGAGAACCCTCTTGACACTGGACGCATATCGTGGTGGGCCATGGAGCTTCAAGGACTTGGCCTCAAGTTCGAGCACACGGACAACATCAAGAGCCAGGCGCTGGCAGACTTCACAGCAGAGTGGACCGAGACGGCGTTCGATGGCCCGGAGGAGGAAACCTGCCTCCCCAGGAAGGAGGACCCTAGTGCCTAGATCATGCACTTCGACGGCTCCTACACCAAGGGGCAAGGGGGTGCTGGAGTTGTCCTAACTTCGTCAACCGGCGACCGCCTGAAGTACGTCGTCCAGATGCAATACCAAGGAAACATGACTAACAACACGACATAGTACGAAGGCCTGCTTGCGGGACTTCGTGCTACCATCAGCCTTGGCATCAACAAGCTCCTCGTCAAGGGTCACTCTCAGCTAGTCATCAAGCAAGTGAACAAGGAGTACGCCTTCCCTCAGATGGCACTGTACGTCGAGGAGGTATGGAAGCTTCAGCGGTGCTTCGACAGCTTCCGGGCCGTGTACGTCCCACGGGAAGAAAACACATCCGCGGACGAGCTGTCATAGCTGGCTTCCAAGCGAGAACCAGTGTCTCCCAGGATTTACATCGAGGTGCTCAGGCAACCTTCGATTTCTCTCGAGAGGCGCAAGACAAGTTCTGCACCGACACCGGGGGCTGGCGACCCTTCTACATCAACAACACGGGTAGCCTGCCCGGGGGTTCAAGACCCGGCGGCATCTACGACAGAGGAAGCTATGCTTCCTTCCTGTCAAATGGTGCTACCGGTGGAAAGAACCCACCCACCCTGGGCCCTGGACATCATCAAGTACATTACGGAGCATGCCCTTCCGGAGGATGACCATGACGCCGAGCGGGTGGCTCGCCAAGCCAAACTCTATGTCATGATCGACGGTGAGCTCTACCAGTGACGCGACAATGGAGTCAAGCTCCGCTGCATACCACAAGAGCAAGGCCAAGTGCTGCTAAGGGACATCCACGAGGGCACGTGCTCAAGTCACGTGGCATCAAGATTGTTGGCGGGGAAGGTCTTTTGTCAAGGATTCTACTGGCCAACAGTCCTTCATGATGCCGAGCAACTAGTCAAGACCTGTGAAGCCTGTCAATACTATGCGAAGAACATACATCAGCCAGCACAATCTCTGCATCCCATCCCAATCTCTTGGCCGTTCGCAGTCTGGGGGCTGGACATCGTGGGCAAGGTGCCAAAGTCTATCGGAGGACATACAAAATGGGTGGAAGTGATGCCAGTACGACGCCAGACGGCCCAGGCCGCCATCAAGTTCATCGAGGGGATCATGTACCGCTTCGGAGTACCTAATAGAATCATCACGGACAACGACACTCAGTTCACAAGTCGAGCCTTCCTCAACTTCTGTGAAGAATTGGGCATCAAGGTGTGTTTTGCCTCGTTGTCCTATCTGTCGGGGGAATACTTTCTGGATTAACCCGCGGCCCAGTGTGACTTACTTTACTCGCACGGACAAAGGCCCACTTGGGAGCAAGCCCAGTATTGAACCGCCATAAGGGGAAAGATCTAGAAGACGTATTCCGGAGGACGTGAAGACCAAGTAGTCTCCAAATAGACCTTTGTGGACGTATTCCTTGTGGGGGAAGTTTCCTTTGTAACCTGACGAGCCTCTGTGTATATAAAGAGGACTCGCAGGACTTAGAGAGGGTCAAGCCCCTAAACCCTAGCTCATACGGCGAGTACCAGATCGGATCGCCTCCATTGTAACACCTCGATTATCATATCAATACCAATCTAGGGTAGGCAGGAAGTAGATCTTTTACCTCACATTGAGGGGGCTGAACCTGGGTAAATCTGTGTTGATCTTTGTTCCTGCGATCCCAAGCTCGGAGATGCTTGACTCGCGCAATCCCACACCTACGAAGTCATCCATGACACCTGACGTAACAAACCCACGACAGTTGGCGCCCACCGTGGGGCCTGCGGTCAAGAGCGTCACGTTCCGCACAAGATCCATGAAGGGAGCTGAAGATCTTGTTGTTGGCCGTATCATCACGGTCAATGGCACACCCCTCATTGACGATTCAAGCTGGGGGCCGGAAGCTGACTACCTGGAAACCGGCCACATCATCCCGTTTGGATATGTCCATGTCTTCGTCGGCTTCATTGGCGGCGAGTCAGACGATCCATCGCAACATGGCGACTCAGAAGAAGGAGTCGCGGTAACGGTGGACAGAGAAGAAGAATCTATCAACTACGAGTCGCTACCTCTTGAAGACGAAGAAGGCCAATCCATTGAGTATGTCCTTGAGGAAAGGCTATGCGGAGGCCCTGTGGATGGCGACTCGCCCTCTGTAGAAGATCGGCACATGGAAGGGGTCTACAGGACCACAGAAGCGGACGAAGGGCTGGGCATGCCACCAGGCAGCTTAGCCCCCACGTCGCCAGAAGTAGCAGAACAGGCCGCGCTAGATGCATCAGGAGTCGCGGCATCCGCTGCGATAACGCCAGGAGTCGCGGCCTCAGGAGTCGCAAACAGAGAGACTCCACCCGGAGTTACGCCCGCGGAATCAGGGTCAAGGGTAGCCCTCGACGCAGCGGTCACGCCGCCATAGGGAAGTGTGTTGCTCACGCCAATATCTGCGGTTAATGCAGCCGCTAGAGTTACAGAATTGGAGGCTACCAGGATCGGGCTATATGATGAAGTCCAGAGAATCGCAGATGAGAGAGCCAGGCTGGCGCGCGAGGAACATCGCCTCCAACAGGAGCAACTGCGACTCATCGAGGAAACCAATACTTTGCAAGGAGTACATGCAACCTTGCCACACAGACGCCATGCGAGTCGCCTGCGGCCAGGAACAGTAAATCCTATGGAGCTGTTCCAATCACCTACCGCTGGACAAACAATCGCGGTTCCCGCGGCACCACCCAACGCGATCCCATCAGTCGCCACCAAACTCTGCCGTATACAAGAGCAAAACCCAAGGCTCTTAACCTTGTGGTCGTGGGTTCGAGCCCCACGGTGGGCGCCAACTGTCGTGGTGGTGTCACGGCAGATGCCATGGGGATGGCTTAAGTGTGGGCTCGCTTGGGCGTTGGGGGAACCGGGGAGGGTTTGCGCGCTTCACGTAGCACGCATGAAGAAGAAGCAAGAAGTCGCAAGAACCAACAAGAACAGAGCAAACCAAGAACAGCAAAGAACACCACGATGTACCCTGCTTCGGGGCCCTCTTGTGGAGGTAACACCCCTACTGCAGCTCTAGCCTACTCTCTTAAATCTCAAGTGTTTACAAGTACAGAGTGCTCCCTGAGCTGTATAATGAACAATGGAGAGAGCTCCAGGTAGAAGATGAAGCTTGGGGGGAAATGATGCCTACGATCGTCGATCCTCCTCACAGGAGAAGGTGGTGTCGCATATATACAGTAACCGAATTACCCTTTTGCCCCTGGCCACAGAGGACAATGGCAAGGACAAGGAGAACAGGACAAACACTGGCCACTGTCACTCAGCCCAGCTCACCGTCTGTCCACCACAGGCTTATCTTTCCTCTTTGAGCTTAAGGCAGTGTAGACCACAGTAGCCTAGGCACTGCCCCTTTCCCGAATTGGCCGAGTCAGCGCCTAGGGGCTTGTGACCCGGAAAACCTGTGGCTGTTCCTCGCTGTCTTCTGAGCCCCGGTCAGCAACATTACAGTGCCCGTGACTTTTACTGACACTACTTGGCCCCTGTGCAACATCCGAGTTACCCTACCCGGGTCCTTCCTGACGGATCCGGATAACTTAGCCGGTTCTTCTCCCTTGGATCCGGTTAAACCTCACCGGATCCCCTTTGGTCCTTCCTTTTACATCGGCTCGAAGTAGGACTGACCGAATCCCCTTGAGATCCGGCCCAAGTGACCCGGCTAACCTTGATCCGGTTAGACCTTAACTGTTCATAACACCTCATCTTTGCCCTACCCGGGGGCAGCCCCCCGACACAGTGCGCCCGGTCGCATGGTCAGGAGTCACACAACCATCAGTCGCAGTACCCACACACATGGCACCGTCTGCCATGGTTATGCGTACCGTGGCACCATTAGCCGCGCCAGCGGTTCAAGCGATCACTGTACCATCAGTTGTACCAGCGGTTCCGTCCTTCGCAGCACCAAGAGCAGCGGAAATACCTGAATCAAGGGCCATAATAGAAGCTAATAATAGGGCCATCATGCCCCCGCCATTGCCGCAGCCAACCTTTGTTCAGCAGTCGCCACAGCAGGCTCAAAGGTTCCACACGCCGCAAGGACATTATGTTAGCCCAGTGGAGAATCTCTTTGCGGCTACGAACATCTTGGCCAGGTTAGCGCCAGCAGGAAACACACCAATGGACAGAGAGGCGCGGCGCGTCATTGAGATGCTAAGCACAGCAGTAATATAGCAGGCAAACATGTCCGAACACGCGGGACGGCTGCACTCCACCCCCTACAATAGCAGAGCAACGGCGGAGAGAAGCATCCACGCGGAGTCGCCGCACGTTGCGACTTCAAGTTCGGCTAGGCGACAAAGGGAAAATCAACCTGCGGCTCAAAATCAACCTCAACAAGTTCAACCCATAGAAGTTGTGTAGCCGCGCGCGGCGGCTAATCCAATAGGAAGGCCAGCTTCATCCAATCTATCGTCGCGACTCAAAGGCCCAGTCTGTTTCAGTGAAAGAATCAGGTCTGAACCGTTTCCTGCAGATTTCAAAGGACCTCGCAAGGTCGCCAACTACAACGCAAGCATGGACCCTGTTACTTGGCTCAACAATTACGAGATGGGCATGAGCATCCTAAACGCATCCGAAGAGATCTGCGCACGGTACCTAAACATGATGTTAGAAGGTGCAGCTCATATATGGCTGCAGAACATGCCGCCAAATTCAATAAACTCTTGGGATGAGACGAAGGAAGCTTTTATCAAAAAAATTCAAGAAACATGCAAGCGACTCTGCAGTATAGAGGACCTTGAGCGTTGTGTACAGAAGGAAGGTGAGTCGAGTCGCCACTGGATGAGAAGGGTCGCAGAAATTATACATTCCTCAGATAACATACCACCCAGTTCAGCAGTCCTTGTCATGGAGAAAAATTG
Source organism: Poa pratensis (assembly GCA_947311845.1). Taxonomy (NCBI): domain Eukaryota; kingdom Viridiplantae; phylum Streptophyta; class Magnoliopsida; order Poales; family Poaceae; genus Poa; species Poa pratensis. Next base: position 16,154,370 of record CAMZMU010000052.1, read on the forward strand.
CAAGTTTGAGCCGCTGGTCCACAAACTAGGTCGCATGAAGGACAAAGTCAAGAGCCTAAGCGAGGTAATGGCAGCGGGCAACAAGTATGCTAGCTCGGATAAAACCAGAGACGCATCTGATGGGGAGGAAGAGGAAAATGCTGGCAAGGGAAAGAAGGCCAGTAGCAAGCCTCAACAACAGCAAGCTAGCAATGTTAATGCGAGTTATAACAAGCGCAAAAACGAGGAACGAAACTCGGGGTTAGTCGCAAATACGAACACTCGTTACAAGCAAAGTGGCGGCAGAGGAAGGAATTTTCACCCAGTTAACTTGGAAGAGGTTTTTAATCGCCCCTGCGACATCCATATAGGAAAAGATGGGAAACCACCCAACCACACAAAGGCACAGTGTTATCATTACAAAAAGTGGAAGGATGGGCAACCACTCAACACAAACAACAATCATCAAAACAATGAGGGAAGTAACCACGACGGAGGTAAAAATAGCAACAACGTTGTCCCAAATCCGCAGCCAGATCAGGCACAGTTCCCAAAGTAGTTGGGTCAGTATCACACCATTGTGGTCAATACTTCAAGGAGGGAGCAAAAGCTGCGACGACGCAATCAGGCTGTTAACGCCATAGTACCAGCCGTACCACAGTGGCTAAAGTGGTCCGAGCAGCCAGTAGTTTGGAGCCGCGAAGATCACCCAGGAGAAATAAATGAAGAGGGCAAACCCGCGCTGGTGGTTGCCCCTCAAGTCGCAGGATACAAGTTGAGCAAAGTGCTGATGGATGGAGGCAGCAACATAAATATATTATACTATGAAACCTTCAAAAGAATGAACCTCCAAGAAAAGCAGCTACACCCATCAAGAACAACGTTTCACGGTGTCGTGCCAGGCATATCAGCTCAGCCATTGGGGCGAATCAACTTGGAAGTCGCCTTTGGAACACAAAGCAACTTCAGGAGCGAGTACATCTGATTCGAGGTTGTAGATTTCCAGAGCCCGCAAAGTTTATGGCTAGGCCGTGCTATGTGTACCTGAAGCTTAAAATGCCAGGCCCAAGGGAGTCATCACCATTAATGGCGATAGAAGAATAGCTCAAGAATGCGAAGAAGGTGACAAGGCCATGGCCATAGCAGCTTGCATCGCAGAAAGCGCGCCCATGCGCGAGTCACAGGAGAATTTTGATGACATCGTGGAGGCCAAGAGGCACCTGCCTGACTTGCGACTTCAGATTACGGCCGCAAGGGAGGCAAGGAAGTCAAGGGCTACATGCCATTGCCAATAAGGACACATCCCAGGCATTGCGAGTTGCCATCAGCAGCCGCAACAAAACCATTAAGAGTTTACATCATCAAGCTGGCCACTCAGGGCTAAAAACTTCATCTCTGGTCGCCACCAAGGCGCGACCGACCCATTTCTGGTCGCCACTCAGGCGCGACCGACCCATGTAACATCTCTGGTCGCCACCAAGGCGCGACCGACCCATTTCTGGTCGCCACTCAGGCGCGACGACCCATGTAACCTCTCTGGTCGCCACCAAGGCGCGACCGACCCATTTCTGGTCGCCACTCAGGTGCGACCGACCCATGTAACATCTCTGGTCGCCACCAAGGCGCGACCGACCCATTTCCAGTCGCCACTCAGGCGCGACCGACCCATGCAACATCTCTGGTTGCCACCTAGGCGCAACCGACCCAAGCATCACTTCTGGTCGCCACCTAGGCACGATCGACCCTATGTATCATATAATGATTCTGAAATAAAGCATCTCAAACTACCAATTGAGTTGTGAGTCTTTTATTTTTAATCATTGGTTCCTTGGGGGCTGCAGAGTTGGAAACACCCGGTGAAGGGTTCTTTTCCTGCGGGATCACTGCACTGGATGATGGAGCGGGTAACTTCTCCCATCTGCTTCCATCTGCATTATACTTGCCCATATAGGTCGCAAGATCTATCCCCTCTACCAGCTCAGTCGCATGACCGCGCATGTCCTTCCAACTCGCCGCATATTCTGAGGCCATCAGCTCGGTGCCATCCACCTTCTTCGAGGGCCTGCCTTGTGCAACCTTGGCAGCATCAAAAGAAGGATAGTATGTCTTGGCCAAGCAAGAACGTGAGCCGCACCGGTGCGAGCTGAGGACTCCTTCCAGTCCAAAAAGAACTGAGGCGCCCTAAGTAATCTTTTCAGCAAGCCTTCAGAATCACCGGGGACTGTCTTGGTCGGCAGCAGACATTTAGACAGCGATTTCATGGCATCACAAGTCCTCCGCGTAAATTCACGGATGTTATTCAGCTGTTCTTGAGTGGTCGCACGCTGAAGTGCAGAATCCTCACCTGCAACAGGATGTCCGCCAGTTAGTCCAGTTACATACAAAAAGAAGGTGGTCAGATACCACGATACAGCGGCAAGTCGCAACACATACCAGCCAACTCTTGGGTCATGATACAAACTTTGGCGTGGACAAGGTTATGGGCATCAAAACTTTTGCCAATTTTTTCTCAAGATCGCCAATTGCAACAGCCTTGAGCCTTGCGTCCTCGTTGGCTTCAGCAATAGCGTCTTTCTGAGCATTGATTTGGAGGTCCAGCTGCTGGACCCTCTCTTGGAACTTTTCTTCAACCTTCTTAAGCCGCAGCTCGGTGGCTTTGGCTTGTTCAGATAATTTGAAGCTTTCATCAGATAGCTCGCCCATCCTGGCTTCCCTCTTCTTCAGCTCAGCGTCACGCTGGCCAAGGAGCTCGCGCAGCCTCTCCAGTTCAGAAGGAGTCTCCCCCAACTGCTTTTCCAAGGCGAGTCTTGCGGCTGTTACGGAGCTTAGTTCCTCCTACAAAGAATACATCAGCTAGTAAGTACATATCAACAGCTAAAGAGAAGTATCAAGTCTCCCTTTACAGTCAAAGAAGAAACTTGATCCTTGGGGGCTAGAGACAGATAAGTGGAGACAAAGTTTACCTTGTAAGCCGCAGACAGGTCAGACAGCGCCTTGCGGAGCTCCGCGGCTTGCTTGTCATTTGAGGCAATGATGGCCTCTGACAGTTTCTCAGCGCGGCTCATGAGGAGGAGGAAGCAACCTCAGCACGCAGAACTGGCGACCGCTGGCTATCAGTCGCTGGCGACTCAATCGCGGCGCATCGGCAATTATGGAGGAAGGGTTGACCTTCTCCACGTTTGGATCATAAGGGGATCCGTTCCGTCCTCCAGAGCCACCTCTTGGGTAGCTGTGTCAGGAACAGAGGCCGTAGCCAAGTCATCAGTGGTGGCCACGCCCTCCACCATGGCGGTATGAGCCGCAGGATAAGCGCGGCTCAACTACGGTTTCAGAAACAACTCCAGGCTCAGTCGCGGATTTAACCGCACTTCTGCAAAAAGCAAGGGCATTGTGTGAAGAAGAAGCACATAAACCAGAATAAAAGTGTTATAAGCGCAAAGAAAGTCACTAACTCTGGAGCCATCTTCACAGAGGCCATAAGGTCATCACTTGACGGTGATGACAGGCCTTGGGTCCCAGAATCTACGAGCAGAAGTTTGCATGTCAGTAGAGGAAAAAGAATAAGCAGTCAAATGTCAAGACAGCAGAAATTACCAGAATGGGGACCCATGTCTTTTCAGTTGAGGCGGTGGCTTTGTACACACGCCTGGCAGCGGAGGAGGTCGCGCCCGTAGCAGGCTTGCGACGCTTCGTGGCCTCAGGATTTTCCAGAGCATCAAGCTCTGGCTCCTCACGAGATAGCCTCTTGGAGGCTCTACGGGGAGTTGGTCCAGCCGCGGCAGCAGAACTCGCGGCTGGCACTGGACTGTCATCCTCGTCCAGTTCAGTCTCTTCACCTTCTGAGGCCGCAGTGGCGACAGAGGGGACATCGCAGTTTCGCTGCCCTCTAGAGCGGCAGCAACTTCTTTCTTGTGGCACGCTTGGGAGCAGCAGTGCCGGCGTCGGTCGCAGGCAGCGACCAGTAATTCTCATCAGCCTGGATCAGGAAAATATAAGTCGCAGTATTAAGAAAGGAATGCGACTCAACTACAAAGGCAAAAAGACAGGGAAGAGAAGTTACCTCAAAAGGCTTGTTGTTAACACTAAAAGGGGCAAGCCCCACCTTACCAAAGGAGATGTCTTTCTCCTCCGTCACACGGGAGATGAATTCCACCCAGTCTTCAGGCTCCCAGTCAGCGGCCTTGACACGATCAACGTCAGCAGAAGTGCCAGAGCATTCAAGGAAGGACCGTTGACGGGGACTCACTGGTTGGATACGCCACTTTGTCCAGCAAGAAAGGAGATCAAGGCCAGTAAGGCCATGACTAATCAAGGCACGGACCTTGATCAGCGACTCATTAATAAAGGACATGGAGGCATCCCGTGGTTTGGATTTCAGTGCCTCAGTGGGCACGAAAGGGTGTTAGACCAGGAGGGGAGGAGTTTCGCCCTCCGGTGAAGTGTCTTGGCAGTAGAAGAAAGATTTTTGCCAAGCCCTGGGTCGATTCGCCAGGGCTAGCTTGGGAAGGCAAGAGTTTCTGTGGCGTTGAAGAGAGATGGCGCCGACCTGAACGTAGGCGCCGCCTTTGGAGACAAGTTGGCTGTTGCAGGTGAAAGAGGCCAGCCACAGATCGATGTTGGGGGCTATACCAAGATAGTCCTCGCACAACACATGAAAATTGCTCACCTGGAGCATTGAGTTGGGCCCGATGTCGTGAAGACGGAGGCCTAGGCGTTGCAGCAGATTGCGGAAGAAGGGAGAACCTGGCGGCGTGAATCCACGCTCCACGTGTTCCACGAACATTACCAGTTCGTTGGGCTTGGGGCGCGGCTCGATTTCATCGCCTGGCCCCGCCAGACGCTGTCCTCCTTCGGCGGCAAGAAGCCAGCTTCGGCAAGATCCGTAAGAGTTTCTTCCGTCACCCAGGATCCTTCCCAGTTGCAGGAGATCTTGCGCTTATCGTCAGATGGCTTTGCCTTGGGCGCCATTGCGAAGAGGAGATTGGATTGGGGAACTAAGCTCGGATTGAGGAAGAAGACGGCGCGGCTAGGGATGAGGAGATTGCAAGGGCAAGTGAATAATGACCTAGGCGGCCGCAGCTTATAACTGAAGGGACCCGCAACTAACGGCACAATCTGCGCTCGCAACCAACGGCACAATTTGCGCCCGCAAAACGAGTAACGGTCCGCAATTAAAGGAAACAGAATATTTCCAGAAGAGGAGATGAGTCGCACAGATAAGTCACAGCTCTGAATCGCATAAGTCAGAAGATTGGTCAGAACGTTTGCAGTGCGGCTCAGTGACCATTTCAAGAGGTCAGAAGATTCTCACCGTAAAGTCCTAACCAATCTTGGGGGCTAATGTCGGGGGAATACTTTCTGGATTAACCCGCGGCCCAGTGCGACTTACTTTACTCGCACGGACAAAGGCCCACTTGGGAGCAAGCCCAGTATTGAACCGCCATAAGGGGAAAGATCTAGAAGACATATCCGGAGGACGTGAAGACCAAGTAGTCTCCAAATAGCCTCTGTGGACGTATTCCTTGTGGGGAAGTTTCCTTTGTAACCTACGAGCCTCTGTGTATATAAAGAGGACTCGCAGGACTTAGAGAGGGTCAAGCCCTAAACCCTAGCTCATTCGGCGAGTACCAGATCGGATCGCCTCCATTGTAACACCTCGATTATCATATCAATACCAATCTAGGGTAGGCAGGAAGTAGGTCTTTTACCTCACATTGAGGGGCCGAACCTGGGTAAATCTGTGTTGATCTTTGTTCCTGCGATCCCAAGCTCGGAGATGCTTGACTCGCGTAATCCCACACCTACGAAGTCATCCATGACACCTGACGTGACAAACCCACGACACTATCCAAGATGCAACGGACAAGTAGAGCGAGCTAATGCGGAGGTCCTAAAGGGTTTGAAGACCAATGCCTTTGACAAGTTGGAAGACAAGGGAAAGAACTGGATTGATCATCTGCCAAGTGTACTATGGTCTCTCAGAACCACACCAAGTAGAGCAACTGGAGAAACACCTTTCTTCCTTGTCTATGGAGCTGAAGCTGTCCTACCAACAAAACTAAGGCATGGATCTCCCCGGGTACTCGCCTAAGATGAAGACACCCAAGTTGAGCGGATGATCGATGACATAAACTTTCTGCAGGAGATTCGGTTATTGGGTTGCGTGTACAGTAAATTAAAACTATCCGTATTGCTACGCAACAACTCCCAAGATCTACAATGAAGATACATGCGAATACGAAGATCCAAAGATCTAGATAGAATACGTTATCAACAACGAAGTTGCGGAGTAGTGTCGATGATGTAGTTGACATAGCTCATCGCCGTGTCTCTCAACCAAGCCTGGTAGAGAGATTCCGGCGTTTCCTCCTCCTCGCCTTGTCACCTTGATCCAACAGCGTGAGGGTCAATCGTCAAGATCGACGGATCACCCTCCGAGAGCTTGCACGCGTACGCCAGGAAAGGTTCAGCAGGGCTTCGCCGTCCACACTTGAAGCACTACTGGTGTATATGAAGGTGGAGATCTCAACACATGAGAAGGAGAGAGAGATTAGATCTAGTCTAATCGGATAGGTTGCCTCTAAATAGAGGTTCCTCTAATCCAACTTGAAGGGATCTAAACTTGAGAGAACTTGCTTCAACTTGTGTGTCCTTGTGTGTCCTCCAAATAGGAGGGGGTGGGGTTTATATAGATGGCCCAAGGGATGGAGGGACTTGGGCAAGGGGAACGCTTCCCCTAGTCCAACTCGGTTTGGACAAGGGGAAAGCCCCCCTTGCCCAATTCGGTTTGGGAGGAGGAGTTGGAGTTGGACCAACTCCCCTCCCCTCTACCGCCTCAACCGCCGCCGCCGGGTGGGGCCCGCCCTAGGCCGAACCGACCTAGGCGGGTGCGGCCCACCCGTGCCGCACCGACCTAGGGGGTGGGGCCCGCCCTAGGCTTTCCCGCCCCTGGCCACCACCGCCGCCGCCTTCCCCCATGGGCCAATGGCCCATTAGGGTTTCGGCTAGGGAGGGGGAGCTTCCCCCTTTCGGCGCCTTGGCCCACCACCACCACTTGGTGGTGCGGCTACCATGGTGGGCCCTAGGGTCCATCTTGGTAGCCCCATGGTGGGCTCCAATAATCTTTTCCATAATTATTTTTAATTAAATAAATCAATATTTAATTAATGTTTAATTAAATAATATTTTGTCTAATAATTCTTATCTGAATATTTCCTTTTACGTAATATTTCACTGAATTAGTTACCTATCATATAAAACACTTTTATATGACCCGGGACACCTAGTGTCCACCGAAAAAATACTCCGGATAAATATTTCCTTATATAAACCCTCGGAATAAATTCCGACCGTGATAGCAACTTCTATCACAATACATTCTCTCCGATAAAACCATATCTATCACGCAGACACTATGTCGGTGATACTCTCTCCATGTTCCACACCAACCAATATACACAACTAACCAATCCTAGTTTAAACGTGTCCACCCTACAGGTTCGATAACGTGTAGCTATAATTGGATATCCATCCAATCACCACCCAGGGTCAGATCCGAGGATGACCTGAATAACTGCTACCGTTATGCGAAGACACTCTGTTGAACCTGTTGGCTATTTAATATATCATTCCCACTACTCGCGATACCAAAACTTCGCCCGAGAAATAGATCCGTGGATGTTACCATGAATCAATCATTGATTCACTACATCTTTGTCTATCTCGTTAACCGGCAAGTTCCCTTTACTCGTTTCCGTATTATGATATCCCACACAGTGTAACTTCACCATGCATTGTTTGCAGAACATATTGGATACCTTATAATACCGAGAGGGCCCAGGGCGTATCTCTCTAATCACCGAGGAGTAATTTCCCATCTCAGAACATTAGGATATACACACACCTTGAAGTCACCCAGTAGCTGCCGTTTTACTACCCAGTTACGGCCATAGTGTTGACAGCACCAAAGTAACTCTTCCAGTATGCATAACCCTAATAACCTCATGGTTACAGGACATGTTATATAATAACCTTGCTGTGATAAAGCTAAGGACAAAAAGACAATTTAACGGAATCTCTTAGCATACCAAAACTTGGGTTTACCCGGCCATATTATTATCCAATAATATGCCACTCATTGATGCTGACATAAACAATGTCCATGACTAGGAAAGCAGTCTCATCTAGTATTCAACAAATTAGTCCGTAAAAGAACTAGGGTATATTTTACGTGTTCATATTCCCTACACGTATGAGTGAGCTTTCCCCTGAATCATGTATTCAGAAACCACCGTAGTTATAGCATAGAGAATACAAATCATAATTAATGAATCAGATGAATAAATACATTGCCTTTTGGGAATACATCCAACATCGGTGTCGGGCTTCTTTATGATCTGCTCGATACCAGCAAGGGCTCCGTCGCTATCACAATCGCCATGTCCGTACACGGGAACTGGAACCCGGAGACTTGGTACTCCGCAAGAAGCAAAAACTTGATGGCATGAACAAGGTGTCATCCAAGTGGGAAGGACCCTATCGGGTGACTCATACCCTAAGACCTGGAGCAGTCTATCTGGAGGACGAGAAAGGCAGGTCGGAGAGCAACGCCTGGAACATCGAGAATCTCCGCAAATTCTACCCCTAATTACGAACATGAAACGCCAAACGTCGAATCCGTTAAGCACGCCCAAGGGGCTAGTGTTCTGTAATAGGGTGTAAGAATCATCGCCAAGGGAATAAAAGATAAGTGTTTCAGTTTCGTGAGCCTCAATTCTTGTCGTGAAGTGTGTTATCCGTAACAACCCCCAAGCAGGGGGCTGACATGGTGCCGGTGGCTGACGGGTCGAGCGCGAGTGACCTATCTGTAGGCACTGCCACCCAGTCGTGTCGTACTACCGTGGAAAGAAGTGAACGTGCAGTGCTGTGTTAAACACAGAGATGCACATTCAACTTTGCTTGTGGGTTGCTTCGGATGAAACACTGTCACGACATGGAGGGAGGGTCCATTCTTTTCCTACTGAAAGTTTGCTATGTGCAGCGCCTTTCCCAAGACAGGAGCAGACGGTGGAAAGCGGCTAAGGAGCTGGATACCCGGGAGGGACAGGACGGATCGAGGACGCGGCAAAGTCAGCTAAGTCCTTGCATCTGCATCATGCACTTAGGCATAACATCTCGCTCGGAGTCAATGTACCATCAACCTGCGCATGCGATAGTTGATGAGAGCCTTTACGGGGGTAATGCGTCCACCCCGGCGAACGGTCCGTTTCCCTTTAGCCTAGTACCCGCGAACAGCGGAGTGGGCTCCCGGAAGGTATAGTGCTCTTAGGGGTACTGCTACTATGTCAGCATCTTAGCAGCGAATTTGGGATGCACGCAGTCAGAGTACTTGGCACCTAAGAGATCGACAAAGGAGATACTATCCTTATCTGGAAGGATTTGTGGACTGATCAAGTTACAGAGAGCAAATATCCCCGTGCCTTCTCTTTTACCAGAAATGAAGATGTTTCAGCTAGAGAATTCTTAACTGCCATAGCTCTGGCCTCGAATTTTGACCTGCCTCTATCACCTGAAGCACTTGTTGAAGTTAGGGGAATGCAGTCCGATGCTCAGCACATCATTCTATCTGATGAGGGGAAAGACACATGGACATACATTTGGGGAGATCAATAGTTCAAATCAAAAAAATACTATACATTCTGCTTCAGAAACATTATTTCCCCAGCAGCATTCAAATGGATTTGGAAATCAAAGTGCACCCCTAAGCTGAAATTTTTATGTTGGTTGTTGTTCTCGGACAGACTCAATACTAGAAATATGCTGAGAAGGAGACACTATGTTCTCAATTAGGGATACAATTGCATCATGTGTAATCACAATGTGGAAGAAACACTTGAACACCTTTTCTTCCATTGTCCATTTAGCACACAATGCTGGGATATACTTGGAATTCATTGGCAGCCAACTGGAGATAGAATTCAACTAATAACTACAACCAAGCAGTCCTGGCATAGGCCTATGTTCACTGAAGTTTTTACTGTGGCTGCTTGGAGCATCTGGAAGGAGAGGAATGATATGCTTTTCTATACAATTGACCCTTCTACGGCCTCCAGGAAATTGAGATTCTTAGCTGATTTTAGTTTGCTTGTTCATAGAACTAAGCCTGATCTTCACCCCTTTATTAACTCCTTCTTGTCTCAGCTTTAGCTCTTTCTTCGGTTTTGCCTATATGGTTTGATGTAAATATGTAACTGGTGCTCTGTTTTTTAATATAGAGGCAATATGAGCCTTTCCTACTGTCATAAAAGCTTCAAAAAAAAAGAGATCTCCTCTGATAACTTGACAGCGCGTTAGTGCAATGGGAGTGGGAGATGACCCCGGGAGTTGAGGAATAGGTTGCATTCATCTGAATTTTAGTTTTGAATTACAATTCCGAATTACATCCAGTTTTGCAACTTCCTAAGTACATATTAAGCCTGTGATACTAAGGCCAGCTCAGAGTTCCAAGCTGCACGAACTTGTCTTTATTTTTGCATGCCGGGTCAACTCTTGATTCCCGGGGACGCCTGGGGAAAGGGAGGGAACTCGCGCAGGATCTTCAGGCATCTCGCGGAACGGGAGGCCTCGCCGCAAGTCCAGGCACTCCTCGGCCAAAGAGGAGGAAGATCCCATCTGCCACCTCGCTCATGGCATTACTCTCGAGCTGCAGTAGAAAAACAAGCTAAGTCAAGGTCAAGCTCGATCGGTGGAAGATTGGGAAGACAAGAAGGGCGAGGCACTCACCTGCTCAATGGCCTCGAGTTCGGCCCATAGTTGGGATAGCCCCGGGATCCCGGCTGTCCTCTCCTTCAATCTCGCCATTAGATATGCCCTCCGGACGGCTCTCACCCCGACTTCCTCCTGGGCAGCAGGGCTGGTGATGGCGGCCAGGCGGGAGAGGTTCCAAGCGATGGTGGGGCGGAACGCGATTTCTTCTTCAGCGACTCGGGCCCCAGCTCCCCTGGGTGCCTCCGCCACGCCTCGGAAGACAGATTCCGCCGTCGACACTTCAGAACGGGACATCTCTGCCTCGCCGGACATCGTTCTTTGATCTACGGAGGGGAAGATAAAGAAGCAAAGGCAAGCAAGGCGAGAAGATGCGTTAAGGAGGCCGGGGGCTTTTATAGGCCTCTCACTCTCCACCCCCCCTCGACGGTACGGCTGCCGCAGTAATGAGAGCGCGTTTTGCAAAAAACCCGTTCTCATTCACACAAGTGGAACCCGAAGGCCAAGAGACAAAAAAGGAGACAAGCTCTTCTTCATTACAAGGACTACATTGGGACCTGCTTTTTTACAACAAAAAGGCTGGCTCCCGGCGAACAAGGAGCACCGCCGTACAACGGAAGACGCTACTTCCAGAAGTACGTCGACGAGGCGGCCCAGAAGGAGGTCAAGGAGATCTTCGGGGCCACCACCTCGAAGCTCCTCGCCCTTAGGAAGACGAGCTCTCCTCGACCTTAATGCTTGATGAGTTTTCCTCATCTTCATCCTCGTCGCAGAAGCTGGAGCTGCAGCTGCTGCTCTCGCTTTCCATGCAGCATTCCACGCGTCCGTCGTCCGCATCGAAGATCTTCACGGAGAGCGTCATGTCTCCATCGTACTGGAACGCCAGGCACTGCCCCCAGGTCAGGCGACGGGAGCGGGAGAACGATTTCCATCCCTGGCCCAGGAGCATGGAGTCGTCAACGGTGTACTCTATGAAGGCCCAGGAGGGGCCATTGGGGCAACCGTCCACCTGCAGCCAGAAGCCGGTGGGCTTGTCGTCCGTCATCGCCACCGTGAAGCAGTCCGGCAGGTAAAGTTGGCTGCGAGGCCGGCGTTTCAGGTCTACGACGAACTCGAACACCGTGAACCAGTGTGGGTAGTGCTCCTCGGAGTAGGGGCATCGGATCCGTGGCCTCCTCGACCACCGCGGCTGCGTTTCCCTCGACCTCATGGGGTGGCCCGTCCGCGGGTGGAAGGGCCATCCTCTGCTGCCGCTGACGAAGAACGAGGACGCCCGACTCCCCTCTTTGCTCTCGCCATTGGCAATGGTGGTCTCGGTGGGGAGCGGAGTTGGGAAGAAGGAAGAGGATGAGGATGCAGAGGGCACACCCCTCCCATTATATCCTCGTCGAGCAACTCTCCTCGGCTTCTTCGTTGCCGGGAATCGAGGAGGCCAGCGCAGTTATTCCCCGAGCGGAATAACTCCAGGACCATCGCGCTGACTGATTAGACAGAGCAAGGAAGACCAGACGATGGGGACCCACTTTGACCTACTGTTAGGTCATAGCCCCGGCAGCTGGAGCGAAATCCGCCGGGACCATGCCCGGGGGCTACTTTCGCAGCAGTGGAACATGGGGTTCCCCTGATGCTGCCAAAGTGGGTCCACCGCGTGTGGACCCAGGAAGAAGATGGACAAGGCCAAGATGCAAGGCAGGTTGGCGGGTCCGCCCACCAACCCCGTGAAGACCATGCAAGAGCTACGATGACTAAGGACCCTGGTCCTGGGGACCTGCCGGGTCCCCCAATCAAGCTGGACAGAAGGCAAGCCCCGAGAGCCCGAGTCCCCGGCAGGAGGCTGGGCTCCCTCTTGGGCACATCTCCGTACAAGCGAGGATAGGTGGTGGCTCTAGGTTAATAATGCCAGAAACAATTGCTTGTACGTCACACGTCAGTTGGGAACCCCAAGAGGAAGGTATGATGAGTGCAGCAGTAAGTTTTGCCTCAGTATGAAACCAAGGTTTAATCGGACCAGTAGGAAAACGAGGTTTGCTTCGAAGGTGTTGGTGGAGGAGTGTAGTGCGGCGCAACACCAGGGATTCCGGTGCCAACGTGGAACCTGCACAGCACAATCAAACTACTTTGACCCAACTTAACAGTGAGGTTGTCAATCTCACCGGCTTGCTGAAAACAAAGGGTTAAACGTATCGAATGGAAAATGATGTTTGTTTGCATAAAACAGTAGAGAACAATGATTGCAGTAGATTGTATTTCAGATGTAAAAGAATGGACCGGGGTCCACAGTTCACTAGTGGTGTCTCTCCAATAAGATAACTAACATGCTGGGTAAACAAATTACAGATGGGCAATTGACAATTGATAAGTGCATATAACATGCATGTGTGAGCTGTGGTGTCTACTATGAGATTCATTTGGGCATTGCGACAAAGTACATAGACCGCTATCCAGCATGCATCTATGCCTAAATAGTCCACTTTCGGTTAACATCCGTACCCCTTCCAGTATTAAGTTGCAAGCAACAGACAATTGCATTAAGTAATGTGCGTAATGTAAACAATACATTCATCCTTGAATAAAGCATTGCTGTTTTACCCCTAGTGGCAACAACACATCTACAACCTTAGAACTTGCTGTCACTATCCCAGGTTAAATAGAGGTTGAACCCAACTATCATGCATAAATACCCCCTCTTGGAGTTACAAGTATTCACGTGGCCAAAGCTTCAACAAGTAACGGAGAGCATGCAAGATCACAAATGACATAGACATGATAATATAATATTCAGCTCCACACAGGTCTCAATATAAGTCAGATCCCAGCAAACACAACATGTAGCATTACAATAAGATGATCTTGATCATGATAGGCAGCTCACAAGATCTAAACATGATGGCACAAGTGGAGAAGACAACCATCTAGCTACTGCTATGGACCCATAGTCCAAGGATGAACTACTCACGCATCACTCCGGAGGCGGGCATGGCGATGTAGAGCCCTCCGGTGATGATTCCCCTCTCCGGCAGGGTGCCGGGAAGAGCTTCAGAAACCCCCGAGTTAGGGTTGACGACGGCGGCGGCAGCGAATATGTTCTGGATGAAAGGCTCGGTGTTTTAGGGTTTTCGCGTCTCGGGGAATAAATAGGCGAAGGGGCGATGTCGGTGGACCCCCGAGGGGCCCAAACCACACCCAGGCGCGGCTGTGGGCCCAGCCGCGCCTACAGGTGGTTTGGCCACCTCGTGGCACTTCTTCGTCTCTCCTTCGGACTCCGTGTACGTGCTGGAAAAATAGGGACCTGGCCTTTTGTTTCGTGCAATTCCGAGAATATTTCCAGAAGTAACTTTCTGAAACCAAAAACAGCAGAAAACAGGGAACTGGCACTGTGGCATCTAGTTAATAGGTTAGTCCTAGAAAATGCATTAAAGTGATACGAAGTGTATATAAAACATGTAGCAAATGGTATAATATAAGCATGGAACAGCAGAAATTATGGATACGTTGGAGACGTATCAATAGGCTCTCCAGCCTATGCTAGAAGACCCAGAAGACTTGGGAAGCAAGGCGAAGGAGGCGCGGCTCGGGGACATGGCCGGTGGCGTAGTCAGTCCCTGTCCGCCCCGCTTTCCCTAAAGGTGGACGACCTCACCTAACCCAAAGGAGATACTTGGAGGAGGAGAGGCCACGTCTCCTCTTAAAGATAGCTGGGGGTTTTTTCCCGCCTAAAACCCCCCACGTGAAAGGATCGTATGACACCTAGAGGGGGGGTGAATAGGTGCTACTTCAATTTTTGTACTTTTTTAAATTAGGCTTGACACAAAAGATAAATTCTCTAGATATGCAACTACGGTGAATTTACCTATATGACAAGCTAGCAACTAAGCAAGGTACACTAAGTAAAGACGGTAAACAAGGATAGAGGTAACCGAAAGTCAAAGCACGAGGAGACACGGATGTATTTCCGAGTTCCTCCTTTTTAGGGGAGTACGTCTCGTTGGAGAGGTGTGAACCAACACAATGGTTCAACAGCCACAAAGGCTTCACCTTCTTCTCCGATGAACCGCACCACAAAGGTTTGGTTCACCTTCAACTATCGGAAACCTTCAAGGTGGAGTCCGGAGCCTTTACAACAACGATTCGGGGCACAACCCACAAAGAATTGGGGGCTCCCAAATAGCTACAATCTGTTACAAAGATAATAAGTGAGATCACAAAGAAGCTAGGTTTTCCTAATGGAAACCCTAGCAAAGGGGCCCTCAAGTAAATGAGGGGGAAATGAAAAACAACTTGGTGAAGATGTTGATCCGGGCCTTCTCCTTCAACCCTCCAAGTATCAACGAGTTTCGGTGGAGGGATTGGGAGATCTAGTGATTCTTGAGCTTGCAACAATGGAGTTCTTCTTTTTGGGCGAGCTACCAAGCAGGAGGTAGGTGGAGGGCATTAAATAGCCCTCCCAAAAACTGGCCGTTGAGGCCTTTTTCCCGAGCCAGCGGTAGTACCGCTGCGCCGGGCGGTACTACCGCTGGCGTCTCCTGCGCCGCGGTCAAAACAGTGCGCTGACTGTGCCTTGAAACTTCATGAGCGGTACTACCGCCCGTAGCGCCGGTAGTACCGCACATGGTCTTCCGAACCTCCGTCTGGCGGTACCGCGAGCGGCACTGCCGCCGTGCTGGTCAACCTCCAGCGCTGACCACCTGAGCCAGCGGTACTACCGCCCGTAGTACCCTGGTAGTGCCGCACGCCAGAACCCCCTTTGGGCGGTACCGCGAGCGGTACTGCCGCCTGTCTTTTGGCAAAGAGGACCCAGCGGTACTACCGCCCGAAGCCAAAGACAACTCCTTCTATTCCTTTTCTCGATGCGAGATCAACGGAGATGTTTGCATAAACCTGATCACACTTAGACAAGGAGTTAGGGGCACATGTTGTATTGTCAACATCACCAAAATATGAGTAAGAGCAAATTATGCTCTTTCAATCTCCCCCTTTTTGGTGGATGATGACAATACAACAATTTGCCACAAACAATTTGTAAAATTTAGACGGAGCTCCCCCTATATGTGTGCATATTGAAGGATAGCTTTTGAATGCTCAAATGCACAACAAATAGGATCAACACTCCCCCTAGATTTTACAAACCGTGCAAGATAAAATATAGAGCATAACACAACATAAGCATGGGAATAAAGGCTAAAGTTCAACATGTCTTACACCATGCATAACAAACGAGGTTCACAACATAAAAACGACAAAACAAGTTCACAAGCTCATAAAAAAACAACCAAGAAGCACAAAGCTTGTAACTTCCCATGCAAAACCCTTCTAAGGCCTAATAGATGTTTCTCCCCCTTTGGCATCAAGACACCAAAAAGGAGAGAAACCGATGCTAACGTCCCGGGTTCACTCGTTGCTTGGGGGCGAGGGCGACGACGAGAGGACACTTCTTCTTCAACATCTTCATAGTCCGACCAAGTGAAGATTTCTCCTTGGGAGTTTTTGCTTGCCACTCTTCATAAGTTGGAATGTTCTTCTCCGAGCCGGAAGCAACTTGTTCACCTAGATCACGGCGACGTTGAATGTCGAGTTGACGAGCAAGCTTCTCTTTCTCTTCACGTTCCCAGGTGCGCTTCTCAAGAGCCTTAGTCACACCAAAAACTTTCTTCATTTGACGAGCCATCCAAGTGAAACCACTATCCTTGGCAGCCCGAGAGGGGCCTTCATCACCTACAACTTCCTTGTCCTTGCCTCTAGCAGTTTTGGTACCCTTGACCTTCTCGCTATGATCTTTGACACGGAGTTGCTTGGGCTTGTGGATGATCCAAGTGTTGGGGTCACTAAGTCCCACAGCGAGATGCTCTTTGGCCCACTTCCAAAGGATAATCTTCATGATGAGGGGGCCGAAACAAGCATTCTTCTTTATATGGTGACGTTCCAAATCTCATTCCAAAGATAATCCATAACATCCAGTTTCTTCCCTTTGGTTCTGAATTGATGAGTCATGACCATCAAGGTAACTAGGTAGCTGTGAATTTGATCCAAATTTACAACCTTGGGGTTGATGGTTGCCCGGTAAATGCGATGCATGATCTCATACGTAGGGTAAAGACCCTCCGAGTTGCCAACGGTGTACTTCTTCCAAAAGTAGAGGGGAGCAAGATCATCCTTGGGCAAGGGCTTGGATTAACATGAACCCGGAAGTACTTGTCTTCGAGGGCATCGGTCCAATGAGGACCAAAATCTTCATACCCAAGCATAGAGCCAATATCACTCCAAAGTGCGGTGAGCTGCATGTCTTTAGACATCCAAGTGATGTACCTTGGCTCCTCGGTGCCAAAATAGACTGTGGCAAGGAATTGGCAAACAAGAGCTTCATCAAAATTCTGTTGAGGGCGATGAAAGGAACAATCCCAAACTCATGGCACATAGACAAGGCTTCTCCAAAGTATTCTGGCTTTCTTTCCATGTGAGGGATATCAATGTACCTCTGTTCTAGCACATTGTCATTGGGCTTTCGATAAAGTATCTCATTGTAGCACTCCTCTTGAAAGCGGGTATAGAAGAAATGATTATTGCCCCAAAAATGAGGTGTCAAGTTCACTCTATCAACTGCATATGGATCTCTTTTCCTCAAGGAACTGTAATCTTTCTCAGACAGTTCACTGGCTGTCAAGAACTTGCTCTTGTTGCCTGCAACTTTCTTCTTCGGAGCAGCCTTCTTGCTCTTGGTGACCGGGGGACCATACACCTCTTCCATCGTGGGATCATACTCCTCGTCCATCTCGTCAACCCTTGGTTTCTTTCCCCGAGACTTAGAACCACTCGAACCACCTGCGAATAGCATGGGGTAGGAAAGCATGGAGATGAGTAATACACACATATTTCATGAATAGGAAACCAAGAACACGAGTGAACACAACTTGGAGGAAACAAATGCTAGGTGGGAGTACAACATGTAGGAAGGTTGGATTTGACACAAGATGGTGATACATTCAATGAGGAACATGAAGAACATCCATAATCATATCCAACAAATCTAGATGGAGAACTACAAAACTAGCCAAAGATTCTTCACAAGATTCATACACAGGGTTCTAGTCTTCCTAGATTGCATCTCTACCGCACCAATTTGTCAAGAACACCAAGAGGGAAGCAATCTAGTCATCTCCATCCATCAACTAGATGAGAGAGAGGAAGAGACTTACCGGTTCTCATGGCAAAGGATCGAGGGAGGGAGATATGCCCGAGAGGTCCCGGGGCCGGGGGTGCAAGAACCACGGCCGGGGAAGCTCGGTCCCGGCGGTGAGGATGGCCGGCGGCGGTGGATCACGAGAGGAGAGAGAGGGGCGGATGGGGAAAGTGATAGGTTTGACTTTCACCCATCCGCCCGACCTCTTATCCAGGAAAATCCGCACGAGCGGTACTACCGCTCGATCCAGCGGTAGTACCGCCCCCGATTCCTGCGCGGCCCGGGAAGGGATCCCACGCACTGACAAGGGGCTGAGGCACCCGAGCCGGCGGTAGTACCGCTTCAAGGGCCGGTAGTACCGGTGCCAGGGGGCAAATACTTGTTACGGCCCCAAAAGAAGCCGTAAAAAGAATTTGTCACCGGTTCCGACCGTCAACTTCGCCGAGAGCATGAAATAAAAGGTATTTGAGAAGGAGTGTGGCTTAGGACAAGGTTGTGGCTTAGGATAGAACTCGAAACCGGAGAGAGAGAGAGAGAGAGTTTGCCAAAAATGCAAGAATCGACACGAAAGGCCAAATTTGAGCACTCTCCCAAAGCGAAAGGTCTAAAACACCCAAATAAGATCCAAATAAGATCAACTCCTCATATGGAGGAGGGCGGTGGCCTAGGCCACCATGTAAGAGTGTATGTGGCGTGACACCGCGAAAATGTATCTTGGGTTCACTACCACTACTCATCATTTAAGCTCACAATTCATGGTACGAATATAGAGAGACAAATGATTTCTTGATGTTGGCATAATGGGGGGAGGGATGGTCCAATGTGTTAGGGCCGCACTCCCCCTATGTCCATGCCTACACCTAAACCAAATAGATAGTCAAAAAATAGGTGTGTATGCAAGATAGTCTACCTCGGGCCAAACCCTTCTGGGTACCCTACCCGAAAGCCTCCTTGTAAGCCACACTATTAGGAACTCATCAATCCAGACATGCAGGAGTAGGCCTGTTAGCCTCCGGGCGGCCTGAACCTGGGTAGCTCCTTGTGTCCCTGTGATTGCTTGATTTGATCGTCGAGAGGAGGGCTTGATCTAGACCACCCGTGAGAGACGTCTCCCAGCCTCCTTCGCGGCCCGTGCCGAACCTAAAAAGGGGTATCCTTTACTCCGGTGTCCGTGATCTGAGACACGACACCAAATAAAGTATTATTTTCTTTCAAACTTTTGCACGAATGTTAAAAAATTGTATATGTTTGTGCCCATTTTTTCAGATATTATCGAAGAGTTTATTTTATAAAATTTTGAAAAAATAACAATAGTATATGGCTATATGCACCCCGGAGGCAAAACGTCTTGTCAAAAAACATTCCACATTTTTGCTACTTTCCCAAGTGTTTTTCTTTTTCGACACTTCGCGGCTTAGTTGTTGCCGGGTGCCCGATAAATTACACTCAGCAAACAATCTAGCACTTGGAAACGAGACCAATTCCATTAGTGCGTATGTGGATTCGTAGCATTGTTTGTTTATTTCACTGGACGGTACCGGGTCCTCATTTTCATTGTTTTTCTCGGAAATTTAGAAGAAAATTTATAAGTGTGCTAAAGTGTATGCATATGATCCTCCATCCCTAAGATGTTGTGCGTGAATAAATGCTCAAAATAGCCAGAAACGATTGTGTACCCTAAAAGGTGCTTCTAGGTACAAAAAACTATATCTCATGATAATAGTCACCAGTCCTATAATATGAATGATCAAAATCATTTGGCCGATCTTTTGTGAGTTGCTACAAACATTAGTCTTTGAGTTTTTCTTGAGGATTTCGGTACCTTCAGGGATTTACTGTGACCAGTGAGGATTTGCTACATTGGTGTTTTGTAAATGATGTGATGTTTTTACAGTTTTGCCCATCGTGAAAAAAAAAATGTTGGGATGACCTACAATACCTCAAAAAAGTTCATTAAGCGGGTGCGGTTATGTTACAAGGGTCAGATGTCCGAGATTTCACGTTCTATAATGATCAGGCGGTGCGGAAGGGGGGAGATTTCCCCCTATATCTGCTGACCCACGCATAGCAGTCCCCTAAAATATAGCCAAAATATACAGTACCTGTAGGTTGCACCATTGGAAAAGGAGTATAGATGCCCACCAAATTAAAAATATATGAAACCGTCGTATGGCTTTTTGGTTGTATTTTTGTAGTAGGTGGCCATGGGTTTGAAGCACATGCGAGAGGGACTATATGACCAGCTCTCCTCAGGTGCGCATTCACATGGACTCAGCGACCGCATGTACATGCTGCCGCCAACAACTTGGCACCCATCGCATGTATGTATGCTAGGTTCTCTTGGACTAATTCCGACATCGATATGGGACATGTTAAACATTGTGGTTTTTTCCGGTGTCCCATTAAGAAAACCATGCTGCTTGCACGCGTTTAGTAGGTATTCAAGATGGCTGCCACTAGAAAAGAACACCACACCAGACGCAACCAACAGCTAGCTGGAGAGATATGATGGTAATAACAGTAACCTTCATCGCCATCGCAGCGCTGCTGCAACTTGCGGCGGCGGCGCCGCCGATAGGAATGCCCGGCTGCAACATCACCTGCGGCAACGTCACCGTGCCGTACCCGTTCGGCATGGGGCCGCCGCGTTGCTACCTGCCGGGGTTCAACCTCACCTGCGACAACAGCCTCAACCTGCTCACCAGCCGCCACCGCCATCGCGGGATGCATATCGTGGGCATCTTCCTCGAGAACAGCACGGTACGCGTCACGCGGAAGAGCCAGGGCATGGTGAACCTCACCAGCTCCGGCCGGCTCGTGCGGTGGCCGCTCAGCGAAGCCGGGCCGTACTCCCTGGCGGCGGCCTCCAACGAGTTCATCGTCACGGGGTGCAACGTGGACGCGACGCTGGTCGACCGCGGGACAGGCGGCAACGTCAGCTCCTGCGCCTCCTACTGCATCGGGGACACCCCCTGGCGAGAGAACATGACCCGGTGCAGCCTCGGCGCCTGCACCGCGTCCATCGCCTCCTCCACGACGGGCCGCCGCGCGTCCTCCTACAACGTGAAGCTCCGGCCGGTCGTCGACACGGACGACGGCGTCCTGGACCGCTTGACTGTGCACGCGCTCATCGCCGAGAAGGGCTGGTTGGGCGTCAACAACGCCTTCAACCTGCTGCTGGGACTCGAGGAGCTCGTCCCTACGGTTCTGGACTGGGCGTGCGCGGCAGACGATGTGTGCAAGAGCGCGCACAGCGTGCGGAACCACTCTGGAAGAGGATACACTTGCAAGTGCCAGCTTGGCTACGAGGGAAACCCCTACCTCACCGGCGGATGCCAAGGTATGCTACAAGCTGTTGAAGAAGACATAATAGTACTAGTTGATTATCTCTCTAACCTGTTGAAGACATATTACAGTACAAAATAGGTATTCTCAAGAACGTATAGCTTATCAGCAGTAATGTTATCTCCTCTAAGAAACCAAAATTCTCCTAAGATACTCCTTCCGTTCCACACTATAAGATGTTTTAAATGTTTCACACGGTTGTTTAGATTCGGAATAAAATAAGTGAACATGAACACTAAGACATATCTAGATACATGCGTATACATATGAATATGAAATGCTTAAAACATCTCATATTGTGGAACAGAGGGAGTATTATTTATGTAGGTGTGCTCACGCATGGTCAAATATATCTTCGAGCGTTTATAGAAATGTTGAAAACTTAGATGATTTGGAAAACATTCATGTGCTTGTTGGTCGGAACAAAGTTATTGGACCATAGAGAAAAAGGAGATTCAACCCACCACATATGAGAAAATAGAAAATCCCCATGACACCTCACATAAGACAATCCATGCCTCGCTGATTTAGAAATAAAAAACATAAATCCTTCAATAATGCGACCGTACTCGATTAAATTATATAAAGCTAAATCTTCCTAAACCACAAACATATACAAAAATTAGCATTGCATGCCGATTAAAAATATATGAAAAATATAAGCCTCACATTGGAAAAACCTACCTCTTTTGAAAATCCGAATTTCAAACAAATAGGGAGCCTTTATCGCAATTAGTTTTTCCAATTTCCTAGACATTCCCTTAGTACTCATGTTAAATTTGATGGGAAGTTGACACTTCACTCTGATGATGAAATCCATAATAAAAATTATGTCAGGGTACTTTAGTAACGAATTAGTGCATTGATGGTGTTCCATAAAAATAGGAGTGAAGAATCATGGAAAACTCCTAAAATCGATTACGAGCTTTGATATGTTCATCTGTTAGAGATGTGGCATCAATCTAACTTGAAGTATAAAACCGTAATTAGATATATCGAGGAAAATAATCATCGGTCATTGGAAGTTTTTTACATATTTTGGTTTCATATACGAACATCAAACCAAAATTTGACAATCTTAAGTTTTGTATTCTTACAATTTGTTATTTTTTCTTTCAAATAAGTTTTTTTATTTGTATATTTATAGCCAATTGACGGATTTGGGAGGCTGACCTAATTGGTTTAAACACTGTTTTTTGGTATGTAATGTAGATATCAATGAGTGCATGATGCCAGACATCCATCCGTGTTATGGCGTGTGCACCAATAGGCTTGGTTCTTTCGAGTGCAGGTGCCCACGAGGATTCCAAGGCAACGTCAACATACCAAATGGATGCATCAAATCCGTGAATACAGGTGAACACCAATGCCTAACCTTCTTCATAACCATTATACATACTACCTCTGGTCCAGAAAAATGTCGCACGTTAGGCTAGCTACTTGTACTAGGTTCATTATTTTGTAGCGACACAAATAACGGATTGGAGGGAGTATTTATTTTGCTGAAACTCCATCACTACAAGAATTCTAGCCTATATATTGCAATAACACACATTATTGCAATCACACTAGTATTGTTGGCATAGGATGGTACTTCAACAAAACGTTGCACTGCAACACTAAGTGTTGTGCTAGTAGGATATTTTAATGATTCAACGCACCACAAAAATCTATCACCTACTGGATATTACAACACTTAGTGTTCGACTGTTGGTGCCCAAATATACTGTAATCCCTGAGAAATATTTGTTTCCTAGTTGTAAGCATTGGTTGTTGGATTGTCGATCTCAAGATTTGATCTCTTAGTACCATAAAGTATTTGCTGGATAAATATTAATATGTGGTTCTCACTATCCGACCGACTGTGAGTCAGACCCATGTATTTTATATATTCTAGTTTGAATTGGGGCTTAAGTCATCATGGTAATTAAGTCATCATATTTCATTTAACTGCTATATCTAATTTTAGGATTATATGTACAATTTTGCAACTAAGATAAAATAGCATTTACATGTGAAACCATAGTGGTAGCCCATGAATTTGTAAATGGCTGAAGAAAAGGCCCCTACATGTAGTAGTTACGACGACAGTTATTTGTAAGTATTGACGTGTCAATCAATTATTCAATTTTATATACCATGTGAAAACAAGATATCATGTATGGTCGCTCTAATTAGGTGCAATCACAAAATGTAAAGGAGCTATTACTTATTCTAGGAGAGTCTTATATTTTTGTTTTGCATATATTGATGCTATCCAAGATTATATTTAGGACAATTGATAGCTATGTAAATATATGTGCATAAGGATAAGTATACAATGTAAAACAATTTGGCAGCACTTACAAGGATATAAAAACAGAGAAGTTGGCAATGAGATAGAGTTGAAAATTGCTCAGCTATTTGTGAAACTAACAAAAGGCTAAATATGCATAACAATGTAGTATGACTAATATTTCTGAAAGGGTGAAATATTGGAGGAAGCTATAAAAAGAGAATAGCCTACATATACTAGTGAGTTCGTTTATGTGTTTGGAGAAGATTCAGATGGTATGATATGTCAGATTTCTAAATTTAGGTGTTGATGTGAACCACATGCCGTGACGTAAAATGGTTATGATTAAGAGAAATCTGCCATTTGAATTATTCTATTTGACAACCAAGGGAACCTACATCTCAAAGCTAATGACTAGTTTTGTATCTATTTTTTGCAGGTTTAATCATTGGTCTATCAGCTGCTAGTGCACCATGCCTTATGCTTTTGGCTCTTAGTGGATTCTTAATAATTCGTAAGGTCAACCATCAAAAAGCAAAAAGGCTGAAACAAAAGTTCTTTGATCAAAATCGCGGGCAACTACTACAACAGTTGATATCTCATAAGTCAGACATTGCTGAGAGAATGATTATTCCTTTACATGAGTTAGAAAAGGCCACAAACAACTTCGATCAGGCTCGTACGCTGGGCCGTGGAGGGCATGGTACTGTATACAAAGGGATTTTGTCAGACTTGCATGTTGTGGCCATAAAAAAGTCAAAAATTGTGGTCAAGAAAGAAATCGATGAGTTCATAAATGAAGTTGCAATACTCTCCCGCATCAACCATAGAAACATTGTAAAGCTTTTTGGATGTTGTCTTGAGACGGAAGTCCCCTTGTTGGCATATGAGTTCATTTCCAATGGAACTCTAAGTGATTATCTTCACAAGGAACCACAAAGTCCAATACCATGGAAAGACAGATTAAGAATTGCAGCAGAAATTGCCAAAGCTCTTGCCTACCTTCACTCGGCTATTTCTGTACCCATAATACATAGAGATATCAAGTCTGCCAATATACTCCTTGATGATGGCATGACAAGTAAGGTATCTGATTTTGGAGCCTCAAGGTACATTCCTAGCGATCGGACAGGGATAACAACAGTGGTGCAAGGAACAATAGGATATTTAGATCCTATGTACTATTACACAGGACGCCTTACGGAATATAGTGACATTTATAGTTTCGGAGTAATTCTTATTGAACTGCTTACTCGAAAGGGGCCAATTACATATAGGTCTTCTGAAGGCGATGGTCTTGTTACACATTTTGTTGAACTACTTGCGGAAGGTAATCTGGATGAAATACTAGATCCACAGGTTGTGGATGAGGGAGGTAGCCAAGTTCGAGAAGTAGCTTCTCTTGCTGTATCGTGCATAAAACTGAGAGCAGAAGAGCGACCAACCATGAGGCACGTGGAGATGACACTTGAAGGCCTACAAGCACCCAAAGAGCGTGTTCCTGATGATTTGAAATCAAAACGAGTTCAACATAGTTATTTTGAAACAAGTTTAGAAGAAGAAGAGTCATTTGTCTTGTCCGGGAGTTACCCGCATAGTCCTGGTATACATGCAAGTGCTGAGTCCATTGTTAGTTAATGAGCTATTCTTCAACTACTGATGGCGGGAACTGGGATCTGTTCTCAAGTTCTAGTCTTGTATTATGATGTTTTGCTCAAAATTTTAATAAATTTGCCGGAAGATGGTTTCTTCCGTGGCAGTTATTATATGTACTCAGTGGTGGACCCACCGTAGGGGCGAGCAGGGGCGTTCGCCCCGGGTCTCTAGCCATGGAGCAGGGTACCACTCTACCGCCCCCTCCCCACACAGGTTCCAGCCACTGCTCCGTCTCAAAATCTAGCCTCGACCAGACCAGCCGCCGCCACACCTGGCAGAGACCGCGCGGCAATGGATTCAGAGGAGGATGAATACATCAGACTGGATGAGGAGGCATATTTAATCGCGCTAGAAGCTATCTGAGAAGCTACTTGAACTTCCAAGTATTTACTCTGTTGATTTTTCTTCACAAGATTTTTATTTCTTAATTGATCAACTCAACATATATATTACTTATCAAAAGCTACAATTGTTTTCGCACTTATTTCGAGATCTAGATACATAATCTTTTTGGAACATGTCGTAGGTGTTAGCTTGGAGTTTTGCGTCATATTGTGAGTTTGTGACAGAAGCAGCAAGAGACCATGTTAATAGTTTCTAAGATTTGTTTTTCATAATCTTCCATGTTTTTAGTACTTGTATGTTATCCATCCTGAAAAATGAACTTTTTGAGAACCGTTTGTTTTGTTGAATACACTTGCGTTTGTGATTCAAAAAACTCTTCTTAATGTCCTGGTACTCCGAATGAAGGTATGGAGCAACTACCAAATCCATCATCTATCTCCGTTGGACTATATTCAGAATCCATCATCTATCTCCCCTAGCCGTAGCACTAGCACCCTCTCTCCACTATCGCAGCAAGCCAGCAATTAAATCTAGCTAGGTAGGTTTAAATAATGAGGTAAAAATCTAGTTAGGGTTTTCCTCAAGAAAAGAAAAGAAAAGAAAAAAAAGAAAAGAAAAGAATAAAGTAGGTACGCGGAGGTCTAGAAGGAGAATGGATCACCTTCAACCGTTGATGGCTGGCGGGATTGAGGTCGCCGGCGGCACTGCTCCTGCTTTCTCTCGTTCTCTCGGGTCGCCTGAGTGTGAGGAGATGGATTCGAGGGCGACAGGGCATTCGATGCCTCGTCTTACTTAATCAGACAGCCCATCCATAAGAGTGAGATCGCTTGTTTTGGAGCAGCTAAAGGTGAAATGTTTAGAGATATTTTTACTTGTATTGAGGATTCTCTGCCTATGAAGTATTTAGGGATTCCTGCGCATAATGCTAGGCTTAGTAATTCAAATTGGAGGAATTCTGAAGAAAAAATGGATAAAAAGTTAGGAACCGGCAGGGACGTTTTATGTCGTATGGGGGCAAGTTAGCATTGATAAGAGGTAGTCTCAGCAATGTACCTTTCTTGATGATGTCGTTATTTCCTTTACCTAAGGGAGTGGAGAAAAAGTTAAATATGCCTAGGAAACGTATGCTTTGGAATGATAATGATAAAGATAATAAATATCATTTAGTTAATTGGGAAAGTGTGTGTCAGCCTGTTGATCAAGGGGGCTTGGGTGTAGTGGATTTAAGAGTAATGAACATTTGTCTTCTTTGCAAGTGGCTGTGGAAGTTGGAGAACGAGGAGGGAATTTGGCAGAGTCTTATTCTT
Source organism: Poa pratensis (assembly GCA_947311845.1). Lineage (NCBI taxonomy): Eukaryota > Viridiplantae > Streptophyta > Magnoliopsida > Poales > Poaceae > Poa > Poa pratensis. The sequence goes on from CAMZMU010000052.1 coordinate 16,181,215, forward strand.
AGGAAGTACCGTAATAAGGATATTCTTGTAGCAGTTAAGGAAAAACCAGGACAGTCGCATTTTTTCCGTGGTATTTTAGGGGTTAGAGAGTATTTTTATAAGTATTGTAGGAAACAAGTGGGGGATGGTAGGAATACTCGTTTTTTGGAGGATCTTTGGATAGGGGAGGTTCCATTAATGATAAAGTTTAGACGCCTATATAATTTAACTTTGTGTTCTAGTTTCGAAGGTTTTTTTCAGAAGGATGGAACAGCCTTCGTTTTAGAAGAACCTTGTATGGCGATACTGCTAATATGTTTGCTGAACTTCAAAGTTTGTGTGGGGGTTTGAATATTCGTGAGGATTGTAGAGATAGATGTGTGTGGTTGCTTGACAAGGCCGGCAAATTTACGGTAAAATCTCTGTATACTGCCCTTAAGATGAATCAAGTTAGTTGTCCTTTTAAAAAGCTCTGGTCCATCAAAATTCCTTTGAAGATTAAGGTGTTTTTATGGCTAGTGTTCAAAAAAAGTATTTTGACTAGAGATGTGCTTAAACAAAGAGGTTGGGAGGGTAGTACTAAATGTTTGTTCTGTAGTGAGGAGGAGAGTATTGATCATCTTTTTGTTAAGTGTACAATGGCTAGATATGCGTGTGGGGTGGTTCAGTGTGCGTTCGATGTTCGTACAGAATTTAATTCAGTTTTAGACTTAATTAGTTGGGTGTACAGTTTCCCTGGTAGTATGAGGGGTCTGGTAGCAGTAGGTGTAGCGGCCGTTATCTGGGCTTTGTGGAAAACTAGAAATGCAGCTTGCTTTGATAAAGTTTTTCCGTATGATCCTACGTGTGTGTAGTTGATAAAGCTGCACATTGGTTAAACTTTTGGGTTCCTCTTCAGATCAGAGGACGACGAGGTTTGCAGCGCAAAGGAGCAAGAGTGCTACTGCGGGTGGCAGCTGAAATTTTCAGCAGGAGAAGTGGATGAGCGCCTATGGTGATGAGAATAGAAGATTAGAGGAAGAAAAGTTTCTGGAAGCAGGTGGTGATGCAAGAAAAAGAGTGGGAGTGTTGTAGTTGAATCATCTGGTTGTAGTTTGTTCATGAACTTGTTAGTGCTGGCAGGAGTTGGAGGTGTTGTGTTCTGGTTTGTACTAAGTTTAGCTTGAGGTAAAGTTTGTGCCAGCGGTGCCTGGGGGTTGGAGTGTGGTGAATTTATGAACTCTTGTATTATCGGTTTCTTTCTATGAATGAAATCGGGAGCAAGGCTCCTCAATTCTAAAAAAAAAAGACAGCCCATCCAAATCAAGCCCAAAATACGAAATGGGGCCATGCAAGTCCGGGCCCAGCATGAAAACTAGGGCCTATCCAGCAATCGTTATCGGATTTGGCACCTAAGCTTATATCACTCTAAAAAAAACTAAGCTTATATTGATATCCCCTAAAAAATGTTTACATTGATATTTTATTTTATACTGAAAACCAAATTATTCGCTCAGTATGCCTTGTATTTGTAACGTCACCAATATGAGCATATCAGTGATTACCAGCTCCTAAGATTCAAATACATATTAACCGTATCACTTCTCTAAAAAGTACTGAAAATGATCATATGTGTGAACAACCGGAGGAGGTGCAGGAGGAGATCAAGTGTTTCTATACCTCATTATATGAGTCCCAAGGGTATAGTGAGATGGATGCTCTGCTTAATGTGGTTAATCCGAGGGTGACGGATCAGATGAATACCACGCTCTCTAAATTTTTTGAAGCTAAGGAGGTAAAAACCGCGTTGTTTCAAACGGTGGCATCACAAGCTCCGGGTGTGGATGGCTTTACCGCGGGTTCCTTTCAGCGTCGTTGGGAGGTGGTGAAGGATGATTTAGTACCGGCGGTGCTAGATTTTCTGAATGGTGGGGAGCTACCCGAGGGGATGAATGACACGGCGATTACTTTGATCCCAAAAGGTACGGAACCCACAATATATTTCTCAATACCGACCGATTTCCCTTTGTCTAGTGCTGTATAAAATAGCAGCAAAGTCGTTCAGCACGTCGTCACCGGCCTCTGACGGATTCCTCGCCTCGGAACCACATATCCCTCTTTAGCGAACAAATCTTCCTACAACATGTGCCTCATGATTAGTGTCATCACCGGTCAATAGTGCGGGCACTAGTGGGATTACTTGTCGGAGTTCGCTGGGTGGAGCACCAACTCACCCTCGGCGGAGAAAGCACCAGAAAAAATGTTGGGGCAAGAGGAATCAGGGAAAAGGGAGTAGGGGTTGCATCTGCTCTATGTCTTTCCTGAAGCAACGTCGGGGAGCGTCGGAGGAAACGAGAATGGGATGGCTGGCGGTGATGCACTGCCGGCAGGGACGGAGCCAGGATTCGAACATAGGGAGGGCGAAGTTCGTCGCTGCCCAAAATGTCAACAATTTTTACTCAATTCGAGTCAAAGTTTTTTCTATGAAAGGCTTTTGTCGAAATTTAAATAAGAAACAATCACGAAGCTAATAACTTAGGAAAATGGAAAAGCACTGCACACGAGAAGAAATTAGATCTTGATGATATGCAAACTATTGTGCATTTGCACTGCAGTAGTAGTTTCAAAAATGAAATAGGTCACAACGCAACTTATCTGCAGCACAACGACCCACAAATTGCCTATCCTCCTCCTCCTCAATGACTATACTACAATCCCAAATCTTAGAATCTAGCACATCGGAAGCAACTGATCCAATCTAGATGGAAAAGCAAAAAAGCAAGGTTGACATAAACCTTGAATCACAAATTGGGGGATGAAGGACAAACCTTCACGTGCAGTTGGGAATCTCGATTGGAACTACTCGTGAGGCTGCAGCGCTGTAAAAATACCCTAGGTACCGACTCACCGGCAGCAAAATTTCCGCTCGAGGCTAAGAGTAGTAGCGATTAGAAGAAGAATGACCACTCGTGGTCCACTAGCGGGATTGTGCCAAGCTGGGCTTCTTTTCATATTTGGTCTTTTGTCCATGGGCTTCAGAGAGTTAACACATTGGGCTTCAACACTTAGGGGGGGGCGAAATCTGTAACGCACGCTGTGAATTAGCGATCTAACTAATCGCTATCAAGTGAAACACAGATCGTTAGGGGGGGCGTCGCCCCCGCTCGTCCCCCCTTGAATCCGTCCCTGACTGCCGGTCATACATGAAGACATTGACATTCCCGACGAGTAGGCCTCTACACCCAAACCAGACGGCAAGGACATCACGACCTCGGCTGGCCCAACTGCACCATCGCCTCCATCCTCTCTGTTCATGTAAGAGTGACCTCTGCTACTACCCCATTCCCTTCATGTCTACGAGCTTGCCGACACATTGACACTATAGTAGGTGTCGTGGCCTTAAGCTGGAGCCAGCTCCGGAGCCCTTGGCGGGCTTGTAGGACTATGGCGGAGAGGGCACCCATGGGCCAGTCACACAACACGTCCCCGCCTTAGCCACCATGCTAGTGGGCCGACACATACAGTTGTAGGTCGAAGAAAATTCATTGATCTCCGGCGGCGAGGAGAAAGAACATGCAGGTGCAAGGGACGCTTACTAGGATACAAAATGCATGACATGATGGGGTAGCAAGAAGGGATTAAGGATGAGGCAGTGGGCGACCGTGGCCAGAGGACACACTAGGCGCCGATGCTAGAGTGGAGCGGCATGAATTAGTTGATGCAAGTTGATTTGAAAGTAAACGTGAGAGAAAAAGACCAAGGAAGAAGATGCATATGACACGCGGTTATCCGCTTGACCGTTCAAAGTGCCAACTTCCAGGTTCAATGTTTGAGATTCGATTTTAGCTAACATCTACAAATTTAAAGGTTTAGAAATGAGGATGGACTTTACTCTTTAAGATTCAAAGTTGGCAATTTGGTAGAACCGTCGAAAGAGTTTATTTAAACACATTGGCAATATTGGCACTAATTCAAATTTGAACTCAACACAAAAGCACATACAAAAATATATTTCAAATCCTAACCAGCTTTGTAATGAGAAGATGGTCGCTCAAAGCCACATGAACAGCCTCGGTGCACCGGAGTCCGGAGATACTTTGCCCCGGTGAAGGGCAAAAGACCAAAAGACCTCTCTCTTACCCAGAAATCTACGTGCAGTTATTGGTGCCGTCATCGCGCGTACGTGGCGCTCTCTCGTTGGCTGCGTGCTCGTCCAGGCAGCCTCTGATTGGCCAGAACGACCCACGCCACGTCTCGTCCCCGACCAGCACACCGGTCCTGCCTCATCTCAACCTTCCACATCGCCGCCCTCTTATACCATTCTCTTCCCCTCTGTCTCTTCCCAAGTCCCGGTCCCCTGTGGAAATTTCCGGTTGCAGAGATCGGAGAGAAGGATGATGCGAGGGCGCGGGCTCCCGCTGATGCTGCTGGTGATCTCGGCGCTGTTCGCCCAGATCCGCGCGTCCGATCCGGTAACCTCTCCGACCTCGTCCTGCAACTTCCAGTCCTTTTGGCTCGATTTGAGAGATTTTGTGTGGGTTTTTGGTTGGTGGTGCAGTTGTTCCACGAGAACTTCGACGAGAGCTTCGAGGGGAACTGGGTCGTCTCCGGGAAAGAAGAGTACGCAGGTAATCTCTCGTCTCGATCGCGTGCTGTGCTTGTTTTGTTCCATCTGTGAGAGATCGGCCGTGGGTGGGTTTAGCGGGTTTCTGATCTGGCCATGCGGTCCTCTACTGGCTCGTGAGGTTTTAAACCGGATCTGCTAACGTGAAAAATTACCAAGTACGTGTGAATTACTGACTTAGCAGCGATGCGGTTAGCGGTCGCGAGATCCAAAACATCTTATGTTCGACGTAGTACGAGACAGATGTTGGCTCTGGTCCTTCCTAGGATGCATTAATTTGTCTGGATCTGCCACGCCATCCATAGCGTGTGGGCTCGATGAAGAGCTCCACAGTTGCTAAGCTTGTTTTGCTGTCAGTGTGGCATTTCGTTTTGATAGCGATGGCTGCGCAAGAGTAGAATGAGACATCCTACAGGCTTTTTCATAAGTGAATTGACTATCTCTAGTCTAGATATGGAGCATGTGCTTCTCTGTGATGACATTTTAATATGGGTTTGAACTTCATTTTAGATATGGAGCATATACATCAGTTGTCTGCATTGAGTCGTTGTCTGAGTAAATAATGTCAACATATCCGCATGACTCTGCACCGAGTTACTTGAAAATATATTGCTATATGTGCAGTTTCCCCGCTAACAGTTTTCTCTTCGCATCATTATCTGAAACTTTAGTCATATGATAGAAGCAAAATGCAGCAACCAGCTCTTAACTTCCCAGCAGTAATCTAGCTTATGGCCTAGCAACCTTACAGTGTAGTGATGTCGTACCGGGAATCTGATGATACAAATCATCTGCGATAGGGTAGTAGACACCTAACTGTGGAATCATTTGCTTTGCAACTCTTGTCATATAGTTCATTGCCGTCCGGCGTTCGTGCCTTATTTTTAACCATACCGAATTGGGTTTTACTGCATGAAAATTTGTGCCTCTCCTTCTTTGATTATCTGCATTGTTTGCCGTCTCTTTTCCAACGCAGGTCTCCCCAATTCTATTCAAAACTTAATTTCCTGTCAAAATTTGTTCTCCCACCGTTACCTTTTGTTTTGCTATGTCATGGATCAAATGTTGATAATCCGCCATGCAGGTGTATGGAAGCACGCCAAGAGTGATGGTCATGAAGACTTTGGCCTCCTTGTTAGCGAGCCAGCCAAGAAATATGCCATAATCAAGGAGCTTGATAATCCGATCTTTGAAGGATGGCACAGTTGTTCTGCAGTTTGAAGTGAGGCTTCAGAATGGTCTTGAGTGTGGAGGTGCTTATCTTAAGTACATCCGCCTTCCGGATGCCGGATTGGACACCAAGGAATTTGACAATGATACTCCTTACACAATCATGTTTGGTCCTGACAAGTGTGGTTCAACCAACAAGGTGCATTTCATCCTTAAGCACAAGAACCCGAAGACAGGAAAGTATGTCGAACATCACCTCAAGTCCCCACCTTCTGTCCCATATGACAAGCTCTCTCACATCTACACGGCTATCTTGAAGCCGGATAACGAGGTGAGAATTTTGATCGATGGGGAGGAAAAGAGCAAGGCAAACTTCCTGTCCGCTGATGATTTTGAGCCAGCACTTATTCCATCAAAGACCATTCCTGACCCTGATGACAAGAAGCCAGAGGACTGGGATGAGAGAGCTAAAATCCCTGATCCAGATGCTGTGAAGCCTGAAGACTGGGATGAGGATGCCCCAATGGAAATTGTGGATGAGGAGGCCACCAAGCCAGAAGGATGGCTGGATGACGAGCCTGAGGAAGTTGATGATCCCGAGGCTGTTAAGCCGGAAGACTGGGATGATGAGGAATGGTGAATGGGAGGCACCAAAGATTGACAACCCCAAGTGCGAAGAGGCACCTGGATGTGGTGAATGGAAGAAGCCGATGAAGCAGAACCCTGCCTACAAGGGCAAGTGGCATGCACCCATGATTGACAACCCCAGCTACAAGGGAATCTGGAAGCCCCAAGAAATCCCCAACCCTGAGTACTTTGAGCTTGACAAGCCTGATTTTGATCCAATTGCCGCTATTGGAATTGAGATCTGGACAATGCAGGATGGCATCCTGTTTGACAATATTCTTATTGCTGATGATGAGAAGGTAGCCAACTCTATCCTGGAGAAGACATGGAAGCCCAAGTTTGACATTGAGAAGGAAAAGCAGAAGGTTGAACAGGCTGCAGAAGGTTCATCAGATGGCCTTTCTGAATTCCAGGTAATTCATTCTTCTGACATTTTCCAGGCAATATTGTTTGACATCAGTATTTCCCATTTGTTCCAGCTATTTTTGTTATTGAATCCTTCATGCATCACTGTTTGCATGTTATCACTTACTGATTTGTTATGCATACTGCAGAAGAAGATCTTTGACATCTTGTACAAAGTTGCAGACATTCCGTTCTTGGAAGCTTACAAGACCAAGATCATTGTATGAGTCAAAAGCCTTTATCTCCTGTCTTCAAACAGCTTGGTATCTTCTCTGAAAAATGGCATCCAATCTGTCTTTGTTTCGCAGGATGTAATTGAGAAGGGAGAGAAGCAACCCAACATTACAATTTCGATTGTGGCCTCAATCGTTGTTGTCCTTGTCAGTGTAGTTTTCAGAACCCTGTTTGGTGGCAAGAAGGCAGTGGTATGTTATTCTTTCAGCACCTGCCATTGATGTGTTGCATCGTAGAACCTTTAACCGACTGATTGAAACTTTTGCTTCAAGCAGGCACCTGTGAAGCCAGCTGCTGAGGTCAAGAAGCCCAGTGCCTCGGAGGCAGATGCAGCTGGAAGCAGCGGTGTTACAGAGGAGAAAGAGGATGATAAGGATGACACCGCTGTACCACGCAGAAGGTCACGGAGAGAGACATAAACTCAGTCTAGGACCTTCATATTTTGGACATCTCGGCCCTAGCCTTTGCGGGAACTTCTAAGTGTATAATTGAAAGACCCATGTGTCCCTCCTCTGCTCCTACCTGTAGTTTACTAAGTCTGTTAGAATTTTACGAGCTGCCGTAGCTTGTGTTGTTCGGTTGTTTGTGTGCTGTCCTGAATCAGCTAGAAGAGATTTTTCTTTACTTTTATATCTGATGAACAGAAACGATCTTTTGATATTCAGATACTGTTCATTTACTCACGTTGGATAGAAGCTGGTTATATCAGGAGCTTGCTTTGCTTTGCTGCTCGTGGACCTCTCTAGTCGGACCGGCCTGTTAGAATTTACAGGGTTTATGTTGTTGTGCCTTGAGGTTGGTTCTCTGCCAGCCACCTTTTGATCTTCTCAACGATGCTTACTTTGTGATTAAACATGAATGTAGTCTGGAGTATCGCGGTTTGTGATGATGAGTGAAAGTGATCGTTTTATATTTTTCGCAATATCTTTTTCAGTTCTTTGAATATGTTGATTAGAACAGACTGATAATGAATCGCTTCAAGATATTACGTTTTGATTTAAAGAGAGGAAAACTGAACTAGTTTCAGTGAAGTGGTGGCAATTTCATTCTATAGTAGGCAGCCTCGAGATGAGTTATTAATTTTCGTCAGTGGTTTGGTTGCATCAGTAGCTACCTTTTTAGGTTCATAGTTGACCGATTTAATCTGAGGCAGTATTGTAATTCTCACTGTCTTTAGATATACTCCCTCCGTTACATAATGTAAGATGTTTAAGGTTTGCACATACATATCTAGATTCATAATAAAAAAATGTACAGACACTAAATAATGTCTATATATATGTGTATGTATGTGAATATGTAAAAGGGCTAAAACATCTTATATTATGAAACTGAGGGATTAGTATGAATGTTACTAAGTTGAGAGTTGCCTCGTTTTGTGGTGAGATGTGTGCATGTGATGATGTGATTTGTAGGTAGCAGAAGCGGTAGTTCATTGTACATGAATGGTGCTATGTAATAGTACAGTTTAATTTCTTCCTGTCCAAATATGCACACGCGTGTTGCTTTTCTGGTGTCTTCCAAGAGTGAAGTCTAATTTCTTAAGGATGCTAATTTTGTTATGTTTGATGCCTCAAAGAAGTGTTGTCATGTTTGAAGACTCAGCTAGTGTTCTGACTCATGTGGGAAATGCTGCTAACATTACGATTTCTCTCGGCTTCAGAACACTAAAAAAATGCATTTTCTGCTCTTCATCTGTAAGCTCTTTCAGTCTCAACTCTCAAGTATGCAGGTCTGCTCTTCTTGGTTCTTCAGTAACTACTAGAGACCTATAGTGTAAATCCCGTGCTTATAATTTGCTGCGGGAAATGCCATTGTCTTCCTTTACAAACAGGTTCCATCCTATGGCTGGAGAGAAATGACAGGAATTTTGAGCGGAAGCAGGCGACGATGGAGCAGTTGCTACGATGCATTAGAGAAGAATTCCAGCTTTGGGTAATGGCGAGAGCAGGAGCAGGCCATAGGGAGGAGTAGGCTTGGCTGGCAGGCGGCAGGTTGTTGCTGCTGTAGGGTGTTGTGGCGTTGAGTTGCATTGTAACCAGCTGCTGTAACATATGTTCCCCTCTTCTTAATGTCATGACATGCACACTCTGCATGTTCTTGAAAAAAAACAAACAGGTTCCATCGTCATGTTCTCTGTCCGTGGAAATCTGTTGTGCAAATCTTGGGCTTGCAATTTGCTAGTCAGTGAGGGGGTAATACACTAATACCATGTTCTGATCGCTGTGAATTACAGTATATAACTCTATTCCTGTGTTGACAGGCGGGAGCGTATCAGTTTTAGTAAGAAAGCATCTCTCAACGGTGTTCTCTATGTGCTTGCGCAGGGCATATTCCCGTAGTTGCCATCGTGGATTCATATTATTTTCAAATAATTTGTGTAGGATTGAAATTTATGGGGATTTTCACTCATAAGAAAAAATCACATAGTAATCTTTTAGTGCAAAATTCATAAGAAAATAACCCCATGGAATATTAATTTCTTCACCATAACCGAAGAACCCTTTCTCTTTCTATAGGATTCGGTTAGAATGTCATTTCAGAATTGAAACCTTGTGACTTCACCATATAAAGTTACGCCGCAACTTTAGAGGTCTCATCTCCATCCAATTTCGATCCAATGGTCCAAATTTAGAACTCAAAACTACAACTTCTCAGAAAAATCGAAAAATTCCTATAAGTTTTCCATGTTATTTTATGTATTCTGGAATTTTTTCCTGAATCTCCGGTTTACGATTTAATAGCTTTTTAAGTTTAAAACATGAAAATCAAGTTAATGATAAACCATCTATCTAAAGGAATCCAAACTTTTTGTGCACACACAACATAACATATACGATTTACTGAATTTAATGCGATTTTTCTGAATAGTTTTAACGTCGAGGTGTAAATTTAAATCGTTGAATGCAAGTTGGACGGTGATGAAAACCATAAAGTTGCAACTTGATTTTATTTGGTGGAGTCACTGGATCCCGGTCCGCCAGTTTAACCCTATGCCGTTCCTATATATATAATTTTTCATCCAATACAGATCAAGAAAACTAAACAAGTTATGCTGAAAGTTCCAAAGCCAAGGCGGTGGACCCTGAGTAGTTTGCACGTCGTCAGCACGCAAGTTCCGATTATTAGAAAAACATACCGAGGTATTCCCCAGGACCATGGGCACGTGGACACTCGTGCATGAACATGTGGTCCATGCCACGGACCCCACGGTCATTAGCTTTCCCTAACCAAAAATACTAATCCCCGTTCCATGAGGCTTAGCCGGCGGGGCATCGTAGGTTGTCGTTTGCATGGGCTTTGTCAGGTCCCCGCCGTGTGCTTACGACGACGAAGGGCGAAATGATGGACTGATTGATTGAAATATAATGAATCTTAAACAAACCATCATCACCACATCTATCTATCTATCTATACCTATATCAAAGCTAACCCATTAAAGGCTCCGCTAGAGGCATCCACGTCGCCCCGCTACTGTAGCTGCTACAAAGCTAACCCATTAAGGGCTCCGCTGAGGCATCCACGTCCCCCGCTACTGTAGCTGCTACATAGACGCGCTTCTACAGGCGTCGCGTACTGTAGCAGCTACAGTCGCACCTTTTTTTTTTTGCCCTTTTCGTGATAGTATGTACACGAAATATATGCGCACCGACAAGTAGCTTTCATTCCCGTCATCGGTTCCGAGTTTGGTCGACTCTAAGTTCTTAATTTTGGATCTAAACTCGCAAAAACATTTGACGAATTTTGTCAAATTCGTCGCACTCAGCTATCCGTTAAAATTAAACAAATTCTGACAGATTTTTTTTTTGAATCCGAGTATTTGGATCCAGAAATTTGTGTTTTAAATCTAGCCCAGAGTAGATTTTTATTACCTGCCTGTATGTCCAAAGTTTTCGTGAACCAAATTATCTATCAATATAACAAAGCTCACCCAGTTAGCCCTCCCCTCGCGCGTCCACGTCACGGCCACTGTAGAGAGCGCTACAGAAACGCACTTCTACAGTGCGTGGCCGGCTCCGCGCCGTCGATCGCGGATGTATTCCGCAGACCAAACCTTCCCACGTGAATGGACCTATCTAAAAATTTCAAAAAAATCCAGGGACTTCCCTGCAAAAACGTCCCCACATCTCCCCTTCCCCTTCCTCTCTCCCGCGCGACACCGGCGTCGCCGCCGTCGCCGACGCGCGCCTCGCCGCTCCGCCACTCCCCGCTCAGATCGAAGGCCACGCCGACCTTCGCCGCTGCACCCTCTCCCTCCTCGCTGAGACCCGCGTACTGGAACGCCGCGCGGCCACCGGAATCGACGCCGTCGTGCCTCTGCTCCCTCCGCCGCGTGTGCACGTCGCATCCGCTACTCCGGAAACCTAAACCCAGCGGCGCCGCCGCTCCCGACGCTCCGCGTTCACGCGCTTCCGCCGCGCGCACGCGAGAGTCCCAGATCGCACGGACGCGGCGCCGCCGTGCGCTCTGCTCGCCGTGGCCGCCATGGCCACCGTAGACGTCAGCCTGATATCACGGTGGACCCCACCTGACAATTTTTTTTAAAATTCCCACAAATAACCACTGGAAAAATATAAAAAATATATCAAAATGAAATTTTTTTGGCAAAATACAATCATATATGAATAATTCAAAATCAAATTGGCGAACATTTGTATAATTTTATCTAAAAATACAACCATATACTTCGGCATTCCAACTCAAATTTCGAATTTGCATATTTCAAAATTTTGAAATGACTTTCAAACCTGCAGTTTTTTCCCCACAAAAAAAAATGGAAAAAATTTCCATAAATTTCCATACAAAACCATCAAAAAATATATCAGACTTAATTAAACAAATCCAGAAAACTACTAAATGCTACAAAATCAATAAATTTAAATATATCCAACTGCAAAATATATAAAAAAATATCAAAATTACAACAAAAATAAATGCTGACTGTCTATAACATATGATCAAAAAATCAAATTTGAATATTTTGAAAATTTAAATGTCCTTCAAATCTGAATATTTCAAAATTTTGAATGCCTTCCAAGTCTGATCATTTTATTAACGTAAAAAAAAATCAAATCTGGAAAACTTTCAAATTTGAACATTTTCCGAAATATGAACAATTTTTGAACGTAACCTCTATTTGCATTCCAATAATTTCAAATTTCCACACTTTTTAAATAAGGACATTTCCAAATTTAAATTTTACCACACGGGCGCGGCGGTCTCGCCGCGCGAAATTTTCCTAGTATGATTACATGTGCCTGGTCCTCTCTGGCTCCGGGCTGAGGTGATCATCTTTTGCGGAAACACCCCCTAAACATTTTTCTTTGACATATGCTGCCTTAGTGCTACCAGACATGTGGGTCTCGCCTGTCAGTGGTACAACAATGAACTACGCCTGTCAGTGATACAACAATGAACTAAAACTAAATAGGACGTGCAATTGCCACCGCGAACTAAGTGATTCGCGCTGATAAGTCGTACATTATGTTATTTGTAGAGGGTAAGCAGAGGTACACTTCGCTGTCGAAAACACCGGTCATGTGACATGTGCATGCGTGTACATGGTGAGTGTGACGTGACGGCGCCGCGCCCAAGTTCCATCCCCGTCGACGCCAACACGAGGGATGACGTAATTTTGAAAGCTTGATTTTAAAAATTAAAAAAATCAGAAAAAATAGATGTAGGCAATTATGTACACCACGAACATGCAAAATTTTAGTGCGAAATACCTCATATTTTGGGGTGAGCATATAGAAAAATCAAACAAAATCTAGAAAATTTCAAATTTTGAGTTGTTCACGTCAAGAGATATGCGCATTTGTCATTTTTAGGCTAGAATATTTGTTTTTTCATTAAAAATTTATGCATAGGTAGAATAAATAGTTGATTATATACTGATTTTATTTTTGAAATATTTGAAGCTTTAAATTTGATTTCTTTTTAAAATTAAAAAATGACTACGTGGAGCCAGGGAGCCATATTGGCGCGACGAGCTAGCGATGACGTGTGGGCACAGTATGCTACCGCTGCCGGGGCTATTTGGAGTGCCTGCCTCTGGGCACAGTATGCTACCGCTGCCGGGGCCAGTATGTAAGTTTAGGGTGTTTTTGAAAAACGTATAACGCCATGTGTCAGCGTTGGAGACCACTTGGACCAGTTTTGCACCGGTAACACAAGTTTATGGACCACAATTTCACCATTTGCAAGTTGTGGAACTAGTTTGCACGTAATGGATAAGTTGTGGGATGTCTAGTGTATATAGCTCTTTTGTTTATTACTGAAATGTCAAATCTTTAGGGAAGTTTTATTTGCTCCTGATCTAGTGTTCCCTCCACTTATATATTTAGAAAAGTATTTTTGTAAGTCCCAAGAGATTCTGAAAAGTATTCTGGGTGCAGCCAATGGTGTATCCCATAAACGTGCAAAATGTCAATTTGAAATAATATGTATTTTACAGAAATAAAAAAAATATGGTAAAACTTAGAAATTTGTAAATATGCATATCTGGATCCATAATTTTAACATTTTTGTGCAGCTCAAACTACAAAGTATTTCAAGTTGACTTTACATGTTCATGGGATATACTATTGGCTATGCCCGGATTTTATTTCAGAAGTTTTTAAAACTCATAAATATGATTTTCAAATGTTTTAAATTGGTGCGAGCACTGGACCTCGGGAGCAAAAGTCTTTACTCAAAATCTTTGGCTTAGTTTTATAATACAGAGAAAAAAGAATACAAAAAATAGAGAGAGTACAGAATTCCAACTTATATTTCTAAGAATCAAGATCCCTCTTTAATATTCATGGGAGTGCATGAGGTGGTGGTTCCCTGTTCATGTGTCCTCCCCGCCCCATAAAAGTCCAACACCCCCTGATGTGGAAACCAGTTCAACCACCACCGCACTTTGCTGCCGTCCCGTCCCGATGGCGAGGTGCAAGCACGCCATGTTCAATTCCCATCTTTAATTTGAAGTACTCCGATGCCTTTTTTCACATGATAATAAGAGGATCCGATCAAGCCAACCTGTGCGTCACCAAAAGTCTCCGTACAGCTTGGAAATCTAAACCGGCCCCCCATGTTCACGTTCATTCCACATGCTTTTCTGTTTCTTTCCAAAAATTCATTCCACATGCTTTGCAACTCAAGAAATACGTTTCAATTAAGAATCTATTTTGTTTTCCATCGAATCTGGCTTAACTCTTTTGACATGGCTATTGATCTGCCCAAAGAAGATGATCTGCTAAAAAAAAAAAGAGGCGCCTTCGGCGAAGAAATCTTGGCTTTAGCTTTTAGCTTCAGCACGAGCTTTCAAGTACTACAAAGATTGAGCCTTTGCTGACAATAGCCTAACGCAGTGGCTCTTACGGGCACGGATCAGCTGATGGCGATGAGACCATTTGCTGCTCCTTGTTAGGTGAGGGGTTGAGCTTCATCACACATCATGGCTATAGTTTCTTTCTCTTATCTGACGGGATCATTGGATATATACGTATAGGTGGCCAGATACGGTCATCAATTCATCATACATTTCTAGACTCTGTGCACCCGTAATCCCATGTATAAAAGGCAACCCCCGGCTAGAGAAAAGCCTAGCTATTAGGAAGAACTCACAGGTCCGGTAGCTGGCTTGTTCACGTCGGCTACTGGTACCAACGAATTGTGCTGTCATTTTTGGCACGTGGACGAGGCAAAAGCAAAATGAAAATAGGAAATTAAGAAGCATGGACCGGGATAAGCTAGAATGATGCTATTACGTTACCATGTACAAAGTAAATATGTATGCACAATCGATAAATTAACAAATATATTGTCCAATGTAAGATACAATTGACCTAACAAATGACAACAACATGACACTAAATCGGTGACAAGACCCGCTTAAACACGATATATACTCTACATTTCTCTATTTCACAATACATAATCATAAACTAGGAATATCTATCAAAATATTATTACAACATATAATTTAGAGATCTTTTCCTATATAGACAACAAAGATACACACATAGACACATAGTACATTATATTCGTTCAAGTGACAAAAATTAATGTGAGAAAACTGATGTAACTTTATTAAAAAATCCTTTTTAAACCTAGAAACATATTAGTTTTTGTAAAACCTAGCAACATATTAGTTATGACTATGAATTGACAAAATGAGTTATAAATATGATTATTTAGTATAAAAAATTATATTTATATGGACTCGCTCTAGGCCGAGGAACTTGTTGAATCCAGTTACATGCTAGCTAAGTTCACTAGTTAATTACCTGTCGCTCAACCATAAACCGAGTATTTGACCTTCTCAAGCCTGTAAAGGTGGATAAAAAAGACCTCATGAATTTAGAAGGACGCTTTATAGTGTAGTTTTTCAAACGACGGTGTTGACCATGACAAAAACATACACACTGATCAGGATTAGGTGGGTGATAAATATGAGCGCTGAATCCAGCCTTGAGGGGCATTCAACGCTTGTACTTTGTGCTACTGGAACCATAAATCCGTGATGATCGCAAGAGGAAGGATTGCGTCCATTATACCTTTCAGGGGGAGTATTAGCCCAAGATTACCAGACCACGTGAACAAACAATAGTTGGTACATTTCCAACAACTGTGCTCTTCACCTAACATATCTACACTCGCATCCAAACTTGAAGGAGTAAGCAATAAAGTATGAACTAAAAAACTTTAAAATCAAAATGGTCGAAGCATAAGGTTAATGAAATGAAAGACGACTTCTAGGCTTTCGGTCTTGCTAGCACTAGTAAGACAACTAGCTAGGTCGTATCACTGTGCTAATCCCCAGTGATTCTCGCTCTAGGTGCCTTCTCATCGTTTTCATTACTCACGGGATACAAGTAGTACACTATATGGACCAAAGGATCATAATAATTCTTCGATCCACCAAATCGGTTGTACGTGAAATATGCTCATAAGATAATTTAGAATGACATCCGGCAATAGAAGCGTTGCGTGCAACACACATGAATGTACGGAGTTGAAGATGGCGACCTAGCTCAGCGACATGACGTGGAATGCCCAAGGCCTACCCGAGTGATCGAGCAAAATTTTCCATTGGAATAACTCCTTAATTATCTGTGCATTACCGTGAGTTCGCTTACATGTGGGTCCCACCACAATCCTCTGCTAGAGTTCCCAGAGGACGATGGACCCGGCGTACTCCCTAATACGCGAAAAAAAAGTGTGCAATGATTAGTAGGCTTGCACGTCGCCAACAAGAAAAAACAATGTGCAACGAGTTCCCCAGAATGCATTTGGGCATGTGGGCCATCTCAGTGCCATTTAGTTCTAACTATAAACTAATCCCCATTCTATGGCTCTAGCCGGCGCCCGGCGGGGCATCTGATCTGAGGTTGTCGGTTACATGGGCACTTATCTCCGTGCCCACTATCCGCTTACGACGACGAACTGATGGACTGAATGATTGATGCGTGGCTTTATGGAATCTTGGTGAATCATCCTATAATTACATGTGCCCTCTTTGGCTCCTAGAGAACCACCTCAAACTAGATCTAGTCCCTCCTTTCGATTTTGAATCAGTTTTGTGTAGTGTTGACTAAAATAGGGCGTGTGCTACGCGTCAGTCGGGTGTAGCAAAGGTTTGCTACAGCCGCCTCCGCAGCCGTCGGATCTATTAAGTGAAATGATCTCGTGCGTCCGATCTATGTAGCAAAAACTTTTCGCGTGTACACTTTGTATCTGTGTATGCAACATCGCATGTAGGAAAAAATTTCAGAAATGCTACGTCCGATCTATGTAGCAAAAAAAAGTCAAACATATTTTTTGTCGCTGTATCACTGTATGTAGCAAACAAAAATCAGATCCGTAAAGCTTGGCGACATGTAGCAAAACGAATGTACACTTAAACACATACATGTAGCAAAAAAACCCACCATGTAGCAAAACTCAACAAGCAAATGTAGCAAACCTAATTTGTTGTACCAAAATGTTTGAAATGTCACTTTTGAAGAAAAATCAATGTAGCACTTTGCCCGTGCTTATCCAACAAAAACCATACTCATATGTAGCAAAATCAATAAGAAGGTGTAGCATCGAGAAATTCCAACAAAAGCTGACCTCCATCGTCGACTCCTCCATGACTGATTCGAGCTCGCCGGAATGAAATCCGCCACGCCGAAGGTCAATTGAAGTCAAATCTAATGAATCCCTCACCCATCCACTCGCAGGACGTGCTCCTCTTCAGATCCAGCGCCGTCTTCTACATGGCGTTCATGGAGAGTACCCATGGCGTCCATGGCGAGCCAGACTGGCGGAAGCAACACCTGGTCGGCTCGGTGAGGATGTGGTTCACCAGCAGCGGTAGACCGACGAGGAGAAGCGCTCGGCGCGGGGAGAGGAGACGGGAGTCGTCGGCCGGTGAGGGAGCGGACGAGGGTGGCGGCGGGGTCGTCAGCGCTGGCGGCCGGGATTCGGAGCAGCCAGCGAGCGGAGGACGGGGGGACGCCGGACGCTGTACTCGCGCGTGGCCCCAGCGCTGCAATGCGAGAAAAGACCGGCGCGTGCGGGAGGAAGATGCGCGAAGGAGAGAGACCGGCTGTGCGTGCGGCTGTGTTGCGTCGCGTACTCGCGCACGCGATGGATCTCGCGAGCTTGACCGACTGTACGTACAGCCGGTTGTCAAATAGCTTTTTCCCTAAAATAGGCATAACTTTCTCGTATATGATCCTTTTTGACGCCCGACTACTCAAATTGTTCAGAACAACATGTGCATACTAATGCTTTCGTCAAAAATCATGCTACCTTACCATTGGAATCCATCATAGTATGCAGTCTTTATAATTCTGAAACAGGGAACCATGCTAGTAAGTACAACGCACCAGCCCAAGGCGCCATAAAGAAAGCGGATCCAAGGGTGGATCAATGTGTCTTGATAAGGGTGGCATGGCCCTCTTGATCAAGGCGTCATTGAAAGGACAGTGATGTCGCCTAGAGGGGGGGGGGGGGAGTGAATAGGCGATTTAAAACTTTTCCGGTTTAGACTTGATAATTGCGGAATAAAACTAGGTGTTTAAATTAACAAGCCAACAACCTAAATAAACTAGGCTCACCTATGTGCACCAATAACTTATGCTAAGCAAGACAAACAACAAGGTGATAGCAATATAAAATACTTCGAGCACGAAGGCTATCACAATGTAAAGTGCATAAGTAAAGAGCTCAGGTATAGGAATAACCGAGGCACGCGAAAACGAGGATGTATTCCCGAGTTCCTCCTTTCTATTGGAGTACGTCTCGTTGGACTGGTGTGAGCTTTCAAAGCTCAAGCGCCACAACTGGCCTCACCCTATTCTCCGATGAACCTTGTCAAGGCTTGGTTCATCTTCCACTATCGGAATCCTTCGAGGCGGAATCCGGAGCCTTTACAACACCACACCGGAGCACACACCCACCCTCGAATTGGGGGCTCCCGAATGACCACAAGAGGTCACAACCACTACAAAGGCGTCTAGGGTCCAAAGACCCAAGAGTAACAAGCTCACAAATTTCACTTACACGAATCCTCGTGGAGAGAGCAAACCGATACACCAAATGCAATGGCAAGAGCACAAGTGCTCAAATCCTTCACTCTCAAATCCCACCAAAATCAACTAATGCTTATGGGGGGAGAAGAGAGGAAGAATAAAGAAGAACTCAACAAATGGAACTCCATGTTCTAGATCGAAAGGCTTCCCCTCACTTAGAGGAGAGATGGATTGGTGAAAATATAGATCTAGATCTCCCTCTTTTCCCTCAAAAATATGCAAGAATCATCGGAGGATTTGAGAGAGGGGAAGGCTTTTCAAGGTCAACAATGGTGGGAGAGAGAGATAAAAACGAGCTAGCTGCAGGAGGAAGAAGGGGAGGGGTATTTATAGCCCCTCCCGAAATAGAGCCGTTGCAGCAGCAGAGGACCGGATATTCCGGATCAAGTTATGACCGGATATTTCGGTCCACCGGATATTCCGGTCCATCTGGAAATATCCGGTTGGAAATATCCGACGACCTACATAACCTTTCAGCTCTGGTACTTAGTAGAATTTCCAGGATTCTTCTTCAGGACCGGATATTTCGGTAGCTTTAAAATATCCGATAGCAAATATCCGGTGACCAACAGAAAGTTGCAAAATAGGGTTGCTAAAAGTCCTTAGCCGATTTTCTCGAGCAACCCTGGGGTCCGGATATTCCGGTCCAAAACAAAAGCGAATATCCGGTTTTCTGAAAACTGACAGAAACAACAAAACAAAAACAACAATAGCTTTTTCGTTCGAACTCCAAATCAGGTGAAATCCTGGGGTCCGGATTGCGCTTTAGCTTGGTGAAGACTCATATATCGCTACCCCATACACCAATATGGGAGAGTCTCTCTTAGTCACATCTTCACATGACCATAATCTCCAAATGGGTGGCAAGGTTCAAGCATAGGATTTCTTTCGAGATGCTTCTCTTGAACTTGCACTTCATCTTTTTCTCTTGAATATTGTTTTGGTCATCATTTTATCTTTTCTTTCAATCTTGATACCAACACATGGTGTTCAAGCATTGTCAATGGACAAGCCCTACAAGGATGGCTCAATGCAACCATTAGTGTATAGAGATTGTCATTAATTATCAAAACCACACATGAAGGATCATGCACTTTCAGTCATGATATCTCTATACACTTCATTAAAAAAGGCCAATTATGTGTTTTTTCACGTTGTGAACTATTGTTAAGTAATTATTAACCGATTGAAAGGAAAATCATATGCACTGTACAGCGTCATATGCAAGTCTCACTTTGTACTGCACACGAATCTTGGACGGAAGGAATGACGGATCGCCAATCTACAACCAGGGCCGGCGCCTAGCAGATGATGGCGAGATTGTGATTGCGTGCGGTTGATGTCCGGCAAAGACAAAGCGTTGATCCATGACGTTTCAGAGCGGATAGTTTTTCTTCTCGGTATGATATGATAATAGTAGTACTGTGCATGCTTCAGTATTCTCGACTTGACAGTATCACGTGAAGGCCGTACCTGGATCGACGGCACATGGCTTAGTAACTCTCAGCACATGCAGTTATGGAAAATTGGGATGCGTTGGGTAACATTAGTCAAACTCAGGAGGCAGAATCAGATCGGCCTGCGCACGGATATTTTCCTGCGGTCCACCTTCGGCGACGTGATGTCTATGCACGTGCACTAGATTCGTTGGCGCGGTTGCCGCGCGCCACCCGCCGTTGACACTGGTTTTCAGTTTACAAAACGCTTATACCAAACATTCATATTATGACACAATAATTATGCATAGCAAAGATTTATAGGTTTAACTAACTAAATAATCATGTACAACAAACTTACTTCAAATCATCCAGGTTATCTGGGGAAGTGTTTAACTAACTAAATATTTAGTGTTTTAGCAAATCAACACAATCAGTGAATAGCAGCACAAATCATTCATAGTTCAAAATATGCTTTGGGATGGCCAAAGCAATATATACATTCAGAACTTATGAAGCTTAAGCATGCCAAGGGTAACATTTATATAAAAAATTGAAATTCGTGAAATTCTGCAACAGAAGTAATAAACTTCATTTCAGTTTTTGTAGAATTAATCTGAAACCTTCTTGGCCCTTAACACCAACCTCTTTTTTTTCTTCTCTAATGGTAGGTCATTCATATGTTGTACTCGTGCTTTTCAAGGATGAAAGCTGAGCTGCATAATGAAAACAAATGATCAGATTGGGTGCTTAGCCCTGATTTACTTACCCTCATTATGTGTAGCAAAGTTTTTTGAGGTTTGGCCTGAATATCAACATGATATATGCGAGTGAGCAAGAATAAATAACACCCACTTTTTTGTCTTTTTCAATCAGTTGGATGAATGAACTTAGTATGTCTGCGAGGCAAAATAATAAATTATTGCCTGGCTGCAAAACCTATCAACATGTAAAAATTAGGGGGCAATTCATGTTCATTCAGGCTTTACCGATATACAAATGGATCAACCTGTCCTATCTGGATCTTTTAGCTCTCAATGAGCATAGTACAGCCTCTCCTGAAAGAGCAGTTTGAGTGTAAAATCTTAGATAAATTGTCTTTAAATATCAGTTTCAATCCTGTAGGTAATTCTATGTGCATACTTGAGTCTCGCAGAAACATAGGGGAAAACTATGAGAACATACACTCTGAAATTAAAGAAGTCTAGCTGGTTAAAATAAAAACCAGAATTAAAATTAAAAACCGTTTCTCTATCATTCATTATTTGGGAACCCTAGATTACATAAACAAAATACATCATAGTCCAGTTTAAATCTTGCTGATTTATAGGCACTTGATGCTGTGTTTCCAGTTTATCTACTAATTAGAAAATCTAAAAAGGGTATGACATAATATACAAAAAAAGAAACATGCAAAGAAGCCATTAACTGATCAAGAAAGCCACTTTTAAGACAGCAGATCTTTTTGTTCGACAATAAGGGCCAGGTTCATGAGATTTGGGACTCAGGCACGATAGGTGCTCATGTAGTACTGAAACAAATAGAAAAGGTGGATTAACTGGTCTTGGAAAGACAGTGAGGAACCAAGAGAAGAGACGATTTATGGGTAAACCAAACAGACATTTCATATCTGCAACATGAATGACGATTTTCTTAGTGGAGTTAGATCAAGAATGTACCATTCATGACCACTGTCTAGAGCAGATTGTCCATATTGAAGTATTTTCACTATCCTTCTACCACCCGATGGTCAACCTGCACAAACCAGCACTGTCAACACCCCATGGATAGAATTAAAAGCTATATTAGTTGCGCATGTCCACTCTGTCTATGTTGGAAGGGTTCTCCGCTGCCACAATTTATTTACAGTACTCCATACAACATGCACATAATTCTCACACAATATATGAACTAAGCTAGGTAGTTTGTAATTTACAATACATAGCTAAATGAATTATTCAGAAACAGTTGACAAAGACCAGCCAAAATACATTCATTTCCCCAGCTTTGAAACGGAATGGATCAAAGTGACGCCAATTCAAAGTCCCCGAGGGAAGGCTCTCCACCACCAGTCAGTATCGTAACCAAGATTTCACACACAACTCATCTAGCACAAGAAACCGCAGCTCAAACTTAAGTGTATAAAACGAAGATACCAGAACACCACAAGCTGCAAGATCGTAGAGTTCGGAAATAAATGATGGAAAAACAAAGCAGCGAGCAAGATATAAATAGAAGCAGAGTATAAATAAAATTTGGAAAATACATAAGCTAAGGACAACAATAAGGAAATGCAGAGGGACGACAGTTATATACCTGACAGAAAGACCGATGTAGCGACGGCTCACAACAACACACCTGAAAGAAACAAAAGCAACGGTGATCATGTGACCCATACCAAGAACTATTAACACGCAGGGATATATAGAAATCTAGCAATCCTCATACACATGATGCACATAGAAGCTAGTCGTATGACCTCCAAGGAGAGGGACACCGGCAGAACAAACTAATTACCGTCAGGATAATCACATCAAAAGTATTTTGTTACCATGACTACACAGAACTACAAAGCTAACAATCTAACTCACGCGTCCAGGGAGACTCGTCTTGCAGCTGCAGCGCCTGTGGCCTGCGCTTCTGTCCGATTACCCACGCGTTCCTCCATGCCGAGCGTTCCATGCTGAGCGTCACGGCGCCAGCTTGATGAAGGTTGGGGTGGCTCGAGCACCACTCAGTTGATGACGGCGACAAAGAGCTGCGACAGTCGGAGAAGGGTGGCCGGTATTTCTTTTGAATATTGTAATCAGGTGTAGTCTGGCTGCAAAGTACAACACATATCAATTACATTAATGATTTTATCAAAACACCGATAGACAATACCTGCAGCTATATGTACAAATTGATTGTAAAATAGACACAGGGAATACAGTTTTAAGTATATATATAACCAATAATGCAGGAACTTTGCTTGCACAGTAGTATTTCCAAAAATGCAAAACAACTTTACCTCTTAATTATAATAGTACACAATAGACTGATATGCTCCATCACCATAGGAAATAACATCTGAGCTCCAACAACATGCCAGGGCACCATCACTGCATGAAATTCAAGAACCATGAGCTAAAAAGAAAAAAATGGGGAGCCTTCATGCTGGATGGGTTTTCGGTGGTAGATGGCATGAATACCTTATTTACCTCCATCGCAAATAGAAAGTGCCCAGTGAGAGTGGAGGAGCAGCAGCTCACAGAGAACTACAGGTCCACAATTTCTTGTTAATGTCGTAAAAGCTGAAACCACATCAAAACTGAAATTGTAGCAAGCATGCACTAACTAATAAAATTAACACAAGGAGCACATGGAAGATTAATTGCAATAAATACGACCTCTCATGCAATAAACTACTGGCTCCTTGGCGTTAGGCACATAAGCCTATAATACGACCTCGCGCTGTTGGCAAACCCAACGATAAATTAGTAGTGCCCTGTAAATTATGAGACAAATATTAACATGAAGATTATTGGTTCAGTCAATATGGGAAAGACATTTACAAAATTGAACCAAGAAAGACATTCAATATCCAAATAATTTGAGCCACTACAATCTTTGCAATTATCCAATTGACAGCTTGGAGATATGAGACATGTGAGACGTTCTAGCGAAAAATAGAATTGACCACCAGCTTTGGCAGTGGGCACACGAAAACTGACATGTATGGCTCCGGTGATGCACCTGTGTTACTAAAGAGACAGAGAAACCCATGAGTCGGGAGCCCCATATGGTACAAAAAATTGGGATCCAATGCTGAAAATAATGAAACAATCATCTTATTAGCTACAACAATCCTAATTCACATAAAACATCTAAAAATTAGGCCTATGACCTGCAAGGACATATAGACACATCTAGAACAGATGAATTACATGTCAGGATAATCACAACAAAACTATTTTGTTTCCAATATTAAACTGAACCACAAAGGTACTAATGTCAGATAATCCCATGTGGGTAAAACCAGAAGAAACAATTACATGTGGATGCAGGCACTACTCAGTATTAATTTCCACTAAAATAAAGCTGCAAAAAAGAGCAACTATCTGAACAGATAGACCAGAAGGCCACTAAAACAATACAAAAAAGGACACCATATTATCACAACACAGAAGCCAATTTAGTTGTGTAACCATAGCTTATACCTCATAATTTTTGGTGTTCAAGTAACTGCCTATCAGTTGACTAAGCAACAGAGAAATAATATATGCAAATACAATTCGGAAGTACGAACTAAAAAGCCATAAATTGCACCCTGAAGGACCTACCCCCACCATAAACCACAGTCTAGGCATACACCAAAAACGGAAATCATCTGAATGAGGACCAACCTAATTTCTGTAATATAAACAACGTGCAGCTTACACACACTCCTTCAAGCCACCTAAATTAGCTTAATAAAAAACAAACAATTTTCTGTATTATAACAAAACACATATAGCTCACGTCTACAAAGATGAACAGAGCTAAATAACCAAATGAAAAACATTTAAAAGAAAAGCAGGCAAAAAGAACAGATAACAGAGACCAATAAGAGAAACTATACCAAACCCAACAACAGAAACCCAGGGGAGAGCAAAAGGCAAGCCAAAACATTAAGAACTGCTACAAAGAAATATCTCAAAATGTATGCTCCTGTCAATTTAGAAAAGCAACATAAAAACAGTGTGGTTTAGTGTCTTGCTTGCAGATCGCTGCACCAAAAGGCACACAATTACTTGCACAAACTTTTCTATCCTGCATGCCCTAGCTGAATTACTGGCAATAAGGACGCCTTATCTAAATTCACAAAGTAAAAGAAAGCTAGATATGAGCATGAATCAGGACACAATAACTCGCTCAAAAAAATTCTAGATTAAATAACTTTTGCACCAAATCTCCCTACAAACCCACCAACACCAAGCATTGTTGTGCCCACAACTTTGAGAACAAAAATTTCAACGATAATTAACATCGAACAGATCACATAATCATCATAAAATATAAGTTACAACACATCTGTGATGCAATATTTAGTGTTTTCTGTTTTGTAATTCACATGAAACCGAACGTAGAAAGTAAATGGGTTTGAGAACCTGCATCACACCAATCTTAATATCACTCATCTTATGATGAGCTTGTATGTGAATTAGATATGAAAATACCAGATGTACTTCGTGAAGTTGAACAAAATGATGCATTTCTCTGATTTTTTTATACTGTTTATTTACTCTCGTTCACCATGCTCAAACAACTTGTTAATCTGCCATCAAATATTTGTATCACTAAAGTCACTGTGTGTCTCCTGCTGTATAAAATTCCTCGGATACATGTATATATTTAAGGAATGGACTGTACGCGAACTTCTGCATACACATGAGTGTTCACAACGACATACGATGGAAGATAGTACTGCCTCCACTTGAAGTGAGTGGTAAAGCATGAGCATACCTAGTTGAATCTCGAGAGAGGACAATAGCGACAATTTGGAAGGCGTATAAATAAGGGGAGAAGTAAGCAGGCTGAGAAGATGAACCATGGTAAAGCAAACACACTAACCAGCAAATTGCATAATCGAACTGGTCATAGCGAGGCCGGCTGTGCAAACTTAAGAGTAGCCTGTATACATCAATACATGTGTTTAATCATCCTCGACACCCCAGCATCTTTCACACTCATCCCCATCTTCCTCCACCCACGACTGGCTGCCGCCAACATGTATCATCTGCAAAATATGCTAGCCACATTATTATTTTGTGATGGTACGAACTTATCTAAATGATACCATGTGCAGAAGTTATATATGCAATTCACTGGACATTTGAACCATACATCATTACATCATACACCATTGATCAGTAAACACAGACACAAAATCTTGACAGATAAATATAAGTATA